>JAODAL010011645.1:0-98952 GCA_025379985.1 Phyllomedusa bahiana | reverse complement strand
GTTTTTCTTTTTATATGGGATATTGAGATGAGTTGGGGGATTACTTTGCCCCTTGTATATTTTTGTTGTTTAGGGTAATATGGGCCTTGTAAGGGTTTTTAGTCAGAAACATTATAGTGGTTTGTCACCATACATAGTGATATGTGGGGGGTATTGTATTAAGGGTTTTTTGTTTGGTATTTTGGGTTTGGGGTGTGTGGTTTGGTCAAATTTGTGGGTGACATGGGGAATTTGTGGCCCTTGTAACACATATAGATAAACTGATCGGGAAAATTCAGCAAGAACCATCCAAAGACAACGCGCAATTGCACTTTTTTCTGGGGTTGGTTTGTGGAACTGGTTGGTGGGGGGGCGGGAAATTTGGGTTTGACAGGGGGGGGATTAACAGGGGGGCCCAGGCCTTTAGCTGTAGGGGGGCCCTGAAATTTTTGTGGCAGCCCCGCCGGGCAGAGGGGCCTGGGCCCCTCAAGCAAAATAAACCACTGGAACAAATATAACATTACGAAAACTTTTACCTAAAAACACCGCCAAAAAGACATTTCCGGAGTTGTTTTTTTTTTCCCCCTTTTTTTCTCCATTCGGCCAGCCCCCAGCACTTTCCCGGCCACAATCGTCCCTGCAAATTTTTCTAAAAAAACCCAATTCCACCTCTTTTATGGGGCCCCCCATTAAGTAAGAAAATAGTAATGTTCCCACCCGTAAGTGGTATCTTAAGACCCCCCCAGGGAGGTATACAGGCCCACGTAGGAGTTTTAAAAACCCCCTTAAAAAAGACAGGATAAATGCCCTTTTAGTAGATATTCAACCCCCCGGGCAGGGATACTCTCATAGACGGGAATTTTTGCCCCTTGTAGTTACGATCGCCCCCCTGTCAACTCCCTGGGGATATAGCCTCCTATAGGTACACAGCATCCCCCAGGTATATAGCCCCCCTAGGTTTATAGCCTACTTTAGGTACACAGCCCCCTTAGGTATATAAGCCCCTTTTATTTCCCGCCCCTTTGGGTTTAATACCCACTTTAGGTACACACCCCCTTTTAGGAAATATAAACCCCTCTAGTTACACCACCCCCCTTTAGGAAAAAAATTTAAAAAAAAACCCCCCTGGGTAACACCCCGGGGCCCCCAAACCCCTTTAGGTTATACCCCCCCCCTAGGTACACAGCCCCTTTAGGTATGTAGCCCCTCAGGTAACACTCCCTTTGGATATAGCCCCCCTGGGGTAACAGCCCCCTCTGGCAAATAGCCCCCTCTGGGTACCACCCCCCCGGGTATATGCCCCCGTGGGTACACAGCCCCCAGATATATGGTCCCCTTAGGAAAAACAACCCTCCTAGGTAAAATAGCCCTCTCAGGTAAAAGCCCCCCTTATGATATACCCCCCATCAGGAAAGCCCCCAAAGTACATACCCCCTAGGTATATGCATCCCGTAGGTAAAGTCCCCAGGTAAAAACCTCCGAGGACACGCCCCCTGGTTTATAGCCCCCTCTAGGTACAAGCCCCCCTTGGTATTGCCCATCTAGAATTAGCCTCACATGGGTACAAACCCCCCCCCCAAAGGTATATGCCCCCTCGGGTAAATAGCCCTCTACCCCACATATTTACAGCTCCGTGGGGTAATAGCCCCCCTAGGTATATAGTTCCCCCATATTAGGTATATACCCCCCAAAAACCCCTAGGTATATACCCCCTCTGGGTATCCCCCCTTTAAAAAACCCCATCAAGGAAATTTAGTCCCACATTTGATATAGCCCTATAGGAACACAAAAACCCCCCCCCCCCCCCCAAAAAACCCCACGCTTAGGACAGCACGAAACCTTTATCCCAACCTCGCGTGCATAGATAGTGAGGTTTCATCCCCTACCCAGAGGCGCCCGGACCGACCACGGGTCAATCATCATTTTAAAACCCCCCCAACCCTGAAAGGGAAGTGGCGTAAAGCGAAAAACCAAAAAACACTGGGGAACTCGAAAAAAAGGGAAAAAAAGGGGGGCCTAAGCTTAAAACCAACCAACGGGAATGAAAAAAAAAAAGGACAGGTGGGGCCTGAATTTAAAAACCCCACCCCGGGGGCCTGCTGAAACCCCCAAAGGAAAAGGGGGAGCCGAGCGTAAAAAACCCACAGCCTGAACAGGGAAGGGGGGAGCCTGAAGCTGGGGGGGTTTAGAAAAAAATCCACAGCCTAAACGGGGGAATGGGAGCCAAACGTAGAACACCCCACAGCCAACAAGAAGTGAAAGCAGTAGCTAAAAAACCTCCCAAAACCCGTTCAAAAGGGGAGTCTGAAGCTGTAGAACCTCCACACCTGAAGGGGGAAAAGGGAGCCTAAACGGGGAACCACCCACAGCATTTTTTTTTTTTTCTTTTTTGGATAACAGAAAAAAAACGTGTACAATCATGATCAATTTCCCTCCCAAAAACCCCCTTGAATATTTTTGGGCCCCCGGACTCCTAGCCCCGCAGAGGCTCCATCCACCCACCCTCTCCATGAGCCATAACAGGCCTTATTGTAAATCATAATTATCATATCATTTATAACATTTTGGTTTTTCGGAAAATTTGGGGGAAGTTTTAAAGCTGACTCCCCCTTCCCCCATTCATAGGTAATTTTGGGATAACCTTTTTCCACCCAAACTGTTCATCAGGAAATCCCGTGTGAAAATGAGAGGGGGGGGGGGGGGGTGGGGGGCTCCAGTCAACCAGGGACATGTCCAGGAAAGTCTTTTTGGATATTGACACCTGAAGGACTTTATCAACATGTTTTCATCTCCTCTGAGTTTTCCACAAAACAGGAAGCGGCGCTCATTTGCATATCCATTGATTATGGAGGGAGATAACCAGCAATTGTCTTCCAAATATCTGTGATTATCCTGCTGGTCGCCCTGCGGGGCCTCTACATGGAGGTATTAACCCTGCGCTCGGGGGAGTGCTGGGCAGGAGGGGATTGTCCATCATTCAACACTTCTCTGTCACTGCTGCTATTATTCAGTATATTGGATCCAATCGAGACTCTGCAAACAGGATCCAACCGGGCGGAAGAAAGGGGCCAATGATGACCACAATAGGACAATAATCTTGGCTCTCCCCCTTATGGGGGTTTGAGAGGCCGGGACGCCCTGAAGAGTGGGGGCTCATCAGTGTAGTAGATGAGTCCCAAGAATAAGATTTTTGGGACCCACCAGTTCATTCTTGGAGCTCATACTACAGCAACTGTAACTTACATAATACACTCTGCCTCTGCTTCTCTATCTGTCTGATAAACATTCCCAGGCTTGTCATGCTCAGGGGCCCATAGTGCCAGGGGGCCACCTGGGGTAACCCCTGCTACCTTCTGGGCCAGATTGTTGTCAGTTGAGAACGGAGATCTGTACTCGCTTGCACTTGACTCCCCACTCTGTTCTGTTCTGTACTGGGAACTCCCATAGAACAGAATGAAGAGCACAGTGCTCTCTTCTTCTGGGAACTCCCATAGAACAGAATGGAGAACACAACTTTCGACTGTACTGGGAACTCCCATAGAACAGAATAGGGAACACAGCGCTCCCCTGTACTGGGAACTCCCATAGAGCAGAATGGAGAACACAGCACTCCCCTGTACCGGGAACTCCCATAGAAGAGAATGGAGAACATAGCGCTCCCCTGTACTGGGAACTCCCATAGAACAGAATGGAGAACACAGCGCCCCCTGTACTGGGAACTCCCATAGAAGAGAATGGAGAACATAGCGCTCCCCTGTACTGGGAACTCCCATAGAACAGAATGGAGAACACAGCGCTCCCTTCTACTGGAAACTGCCATAGAACAGAATGGGGAACACAGCGCTCCGCTGTACTGGGAACTCCCATAAAACAGAATAGTGAACACAGTGCTCCACTGTACTGGGAACTCCCATAGAACAGAATGAAGAACACAGCGCTCCCCTGTACTGGGAACTCCCATAGAGCAGAATGGAGAACACAGAGCTCCCCTGTACTGGGAACTCCCATAAAACAGAAAGGAGAAACAAGGGCTCCCCTGTACCCGCAACTCCCAGAGAGGAGAATGGAGAACACAGCGCTCCCCTGTACTGGGAACTCCCATAGAACAGGATGGAGAACACAGCGCTCTCCTGTACTGGGAACTCCCACAGAACAGAATGGAGAAAACATTGCTCCCCTGGATTGGGAACTCCCATAGAACAAAATGGAGACCACAACACTCCCCTGTACTGGGAACTCCCATAGAACAAAATGGAGACCACAACGCTCCCCTGTACTGGGAACTCCCATAAGGAGAGAAGGAGAACACAGCGCTCCCCCTGTACTGGGAACTCCCATAGAAATAGAATGGAGAAGCTTCTTTTATTGTTTTAAAAATGAGGGAAAACGTTACAATTTTATAATAACTGAATATAAAACAATATATACAAATATACAATATATACACATTACCTTGTGTCTTTATAGAGCTTCCCCTAGCTGGTCCAGAGTATTTCCATTCATACTCACACTTCACCTCACCTTATCACCCTTTCCAAATTCCTAACTGGCCCATCTCTATTAATATTCCACACCCATATATACAATATATACAGTATTTGCATATTTACATATTATTTCTTTTTTTTTATTTATTTATTTATTTTTGTGTGTGCGTTTTTCTCCCTTCCATTCTTTGATGTTCACTATCTTACAACAAAAACTTGACTCCCAGAGTTCTGATCCCAGAGTCTATATCTCACAGTTAATTCCGGACAGGGACCAGTCTCCTTTCTTCTCCACCCCCCTATTGACCCTCCACCCAACCTATCTATCCTACCCCAACTATACACACCTCCCTTTTTTTTTTTTTTTGTGTTTTTTTGTTTTTAACTATCTTATTACACAAATCCCAAAACGCGACTCACAGAGTTCTGGTCGTTAGTCCTAGTGTTCCAGAGTCTACGTTCCATCATGGTTCATTCTGGAAAGGGACCAGTCTCCTTCCCCACCCCCCCTATTGACCCTGCTCCCCCCAACCAAATCTACCTCCCCCCAAACATACCCCTTTTTATTTTTTTTTTATTTATTTTTTTATTTTTTCATCTTTTACCAAAATACCCTTAAATAAGACCCCCTTCCCCCCCATCTTAAAGGGCTCGGTTCATGCCCTTTTAAGCCTTTCTTGTCTTAACTTTTAAAAAAAGGAAAAAAAAAAAAATTTTGTGCATAGAAAATACAGCCCCACCACCGGGAAAGGATGAAGTCTACAAATCGGGTTCACCCAAAAGACAATCCCCTCCAAAAGGGGAATCTTGGGGTCCCCCAAACCCTCCCAAACTCCCCCGAGAGCCGCCACCCCCGGTAAAAGGGCCTCGGTTTGCAAAAACCCAAATTTGGAGGACCAGGCCCCCCCCTTTCCCCCTTTTTAGCTTTCCTTATGGCCACAAGTCTGTCACCTGGCCTCTTGCAAGAACAAATGTCAGCTAAAACCCCCGGCTGAGAAAATAAAAGGCCCGTATACCCTACCCCTTATCTGATTTAAATTTGCTGGCAACGTTAATATTTTTGCCGCGCCCGGGAGTTGGTGGGCCATCCATGTAGGGATCAAGCTCGACAGCCTTACCTGTCCCAAACCACCCCCCCCCCCTTCCCCACCGGGGTTTAAAGGGTTTTCCCCCTTTTTTAAAAACTTACAGCCCAAATCCATTTTCACCACAAAATCCCCCTTTCCCCCACTCATTTTCCCTTTTCCCCCACCACTCATTTTGCCGGGGGTCCTTCTTCCCCTCTCCCCCCGGGATTTGGGGGGGTCCTTAGCTGTCTTTTGGGATCTCCCGGGCGATACGCCACTCCCCTAAAAAGGGCCTCTCCGCTTTTCCCCCTTTTTGAAACTCGTCCCTCCTCCCTTTCCCCTTTATGGGGAAAAAAGGGAAACGGGAGGACTCCGTAACTTTGGGGGTTTTTTCGTCAGGGGGGGGTTTTACCACCCTTTCCTTTTTTCCCAAACCGGGCCCTCGGGGTTAAGGGGGTAAATTTGGGCCCATTCCCTTTTCCCTTTCCCCCTTTTTTGCACCCTGTTTTGTAAGCTGCTCCCCCCTTTCACCTCTATCACCCCCTTTCCCTTCCCCCCCTTTAGTGATAGGAGGCTGCAGGGGGGCCAGTTTCCCTTTCCCCCTTCCCCAATCCTCGGGGTCTTTTCCCTATTCACCCCCCTCAGACCCTTGGGTTTGCCCCTGCTCTGGAGGGGGTTTTTCCGGGGGTTTTTTGGATTTAAAAAGGACCCCCCCAGCAGGGTCTGGGAACCCCTTCCCCCTCTTTTTTCCCTACGAAAACCTCCTTTCCCGTTTTAAAAGCTGTGCTTTTTCGTTTTTTTTTTCCTCGTCATTGGCCCCTCAGCCCCTTTTCCCTTTTGGGTTTTTCCTCCTTCACTATTCCCTCTCCCACGCCCTCAGGCCCCTTTGCTCTCCCCCCCATAGCCAACCCCTTAGACATGGAGTTTTGGCACAGAGCGAGGGAAAGGGCGACAAAAGGGGGTTGACCCAAGCCCCCAAACAAAAGGGGCCCACGAACCCTTTCCTTACAGGTTTGAGGCTAGAGGGCCAAACCTCCCCACACATTGCACACAACCTTCCCCAGCACGGGGCACTGAAATGCTTTGGGGTCGCCAAAACCTGTGACAAAGTTTGGGCTCCCCTTTGTAAAAACCAGGATTCAAACCCTCCTTTTGGGAAAGGGTTTGGGGGATGGGTTTTGAGGGGACGGTTTTAAACCCACCGGTACTTAATTTTGCCCATAAAAGGGTCCACCCCCCTGACCGATGCCGAATTAAACTTTTAATTTTTTACAAAAAACTGGACACGCCTCCATATCTGTTTAAAAAGGTCATAAAAATCTATGTAACAGGTGATTAAATTACTTTTTAAAACGTCACTCTCTTAAACGTTTTTTTTGGCGGGATATCGCTTGGTAAAAACAAAAACCCCGCCAACTCGGGCGATAAACGTTTGAGCTCTAGCGGGCCCAAAAAAGCTAAAGGGCCCTCCGCCCCGGAAGCTCCCCTCATTTTAAGGAAACCCATTAGGATGTTCGGGGGCAAAAAAGCCCCAAAACCCAAAACCCATCCCAAATGGGAAACCCACCACCTTAGATCAATTTAAAAATTGTATAAATTCCCTACCCACTTGAACGGACACTTTTTCCCCCCGGGAAAAAAATTTTTCCCGGGTTGTAGGGGGTTTGTCTGGAAACTTTCCCTCCTCCTGTCCTTTGCCCCTCAGAAGGCAGAGAGCCCATGCCCCCTGCCCAAAAAAGGACAACGGTACCCCTCCCCTTTTATGGTGACTGATTGTCGCCTCTCTTGAGGGCCCCCGGGAAATGGCCTGATTTTCCCGGGGGCCGGCCGGGCAACGGGTAGGGGTGGCCGGAGAACCTACCCCCTTTCCCCCGCTACCTTTGCATAGCTGGGGGCCCCCACCAAATTAAAGGGGGGGTCCGCTGGGGCCCAGGGGGGGGGGCGGTGGGGCCATACCCTCCCCCACCCCGCTGGGAAACAAAGCCCCAAATTAAAAACCCATTCTCACCATCATTCATTCTTAAATTTTTTTTCCCCCCTTTCATTTCTTGAATTTTTTCCCCTTTACTTTTCCCAAACGCCTTCCAAAAACTTTTTTCCCCCCTTATTTTTTCTACATTTAACTCACTTTTTTGCATTCCCCCAACTTTCCTCCCGTGTCCATTTCCACCTCCCCCCCAAACTCCCCCAAAACCTTTTCTCTCCCACATTTACCCCTCATTCTCCCCAACCCGTTCCCCACATTCACCCGCACTTTCACCCCAAAACCCCCCCACATTTACCCGCACATTCCCCCAAACTTTCCCCCACATTTCCCCCCGCCCCATTCCCCCCACTTTCCCCACTTTTACCCCCAAATTCTTCCAACCATAAATTTTCCTTTTTGCATTCTCACCCAAAAATTTTTAAACGCGATTTTAGGGGCCCACTTTCCCCCCGACATTCTCGCCTACATTTTCCCCCCTTCCCTCTGGACCAGCTCCTGATTTAGTGGGGGGGGGGCGGGGGGGTCCCTCCTCTTTAGGGCCCAAGAATTTTTTTGGAAAACTACTGCTCTTGAGCACCAACTTACACCCCCTTTTAAACTCCTCTTTTGAGACCCCCCCGGGACACGGGTTTTTTCCTCGAAAAGGGGCCCCAAAAACACCATTTTAGATATCCCACTTAAATTTTTCTTGGTTTTTTTTTCTTCCTCCCCCTTTCCCTTAAAGGAAGGCCCTTCCCCAAAAGGAAACCCTCTAAAAGCTGAGGGGAGACTCCCCCCCGCACAATTTCCTCCAAAAAGCGCCCCCCCCCCCGGGGTCAACATCATCACTCATGTCCTCCGCCCTCTTGTTGTGGGGGGATTCCACTTTTAAAACCTTTTTGTGGGGGAAAAACCTAAAAGGTTCTACACTTATTTTTTTTCCCCAATCTTCCTCCGCCTCCATCTCCTCTTCCCCCTCCTCTTTCCTCTGAAACCCCCTTTTTTTTAAAACCCCCCTGTTTTAAATTTTCATCTTTGGGTTAATTTTTCTTTAAACATCCCACTGTTATAAAGCACACTTTCCTAATTTTTAACCTCCAATCTTAGACCGAATTTTTTTAATCCCCGGGTAAGTTTCTCTTTTTCTTTTTAGCTTTACATTCTTTTTTTCAAATTTTGCAGGTCATCAAATTTTTTTTTAAATTTTTTGAAAAAAGGATTTCATTGCCCATTTGTTCATTCCTTTGGGGAAGAACGAAATTTCCGGGCCCCCAAAAAATTGCCGGTGTTTCCCCCTTTTTCCCAAAATTGACCCCCTTTTTTTTAAATAACCTCACACATCCCCCCTCTCCAAAAAATATACTTTTTCACCTGCTTTTTTTGTAAAAAAGGTTTTTTTTTTTTCCGGGGGCCCCCCCTTTAGCTTTACTCAAAATATGTTGGCTGATCTTTACCGGTGTCCCCTTTTGTTTTTTTCCCCCCAAAAGCTGCGCAATGGGAGACAATCCGCTAAATTCCCTTACCCCCCGCTCTTTGGCATTTTTTCCGGGGATACTTGTTAGCCGAAAGGGCACCCGCTGGAACCGGGGTGCAAATTTCTCTGCTCGGGTTTTGTCCCCGCTCTCCCGGGCCACTCGGGTTTTGTTTCCCGCCGTAAATGGTCGTTGCCGCTAACCTTTTGCTGCTGATCAGGATCCCCCTGCCACAAAATTTTTTGGAAATCTGGCCCTGCCCCTGGACCCCCCCTTTTCCCGATATTTCAGCAGGAAAAAACCCCCCGTCATTGAAATCTTCCTCCCGGCTGGCTTGGGTGGGGTAGGCCCGCTGGGGCAAACTGGACTGGGGTTTCTATCGTAAGCGACCGCTAGAAATTTTGCTGGACAAATTTGCCCATTCGGACATTACCCTAGGCCCGGTTTCCCGGGGTATCTGGGCGTTAAAACATATTTCTGGACGTTTTAAAATTTTACTTGGGCGTTAGACATATCCTGCATTTTACCGGGATGCTGGCGCAGGGAAACCCGGATGTTAACAAGGGGCATGTTTGACGATGGGTGGCTGGCAAGGGAAATTCCCTGCCCGTTTTGGGGGTAGCGGGCCCTTTGGGGTAGCTGGCCGGTTTGGGGGGATTGGGGGCCGTTAGGCGTGCTGGACGTTAGGCGTATGCAGGACTTTTAAAATAATTTCTGGGTGCCAGATTTTAAGCTGGCTCAGATGTAAAATGGGGCCTTAGACATATGGGGGCTCCAGAATAAAATTGGGGACGTCAGATGTGTGCTGGCGCTGGGGCTTCCCCCCGGGGCTGGGTTTACTTTGGCCCGGGCTCACCTGAAATGGTCCCTCAGGGTGGGTTCTGGTTTATGACTGGGGTTTTGGCGGTGGGCAGCTGCCACAGACCCAGGGGGAGCAGGGGCCCCTTTTGGGTTATGCCTGCCCATAAACCTGCCACAAAGCAGCCCCCGATCTTTTCCCCCTCCTTCCCTACATTTCCCCCTGCCCCAGATTTTCCCTCGCTGTATACTTTAGCTCCCCGGGGATCCTGCATTGGCACATTGGGCCGCGCCCCCCTTCCATCCGGCCCCGCTTTCCTAACCCACCTCCTTACTTTTTCCCGCCCCCTGGGACTTTTCCCGGGGGAGCAGGGCCACAACTCCGCTCACTTTCCCCCCTTCTCCCCAAATTTCGTTTCTCCTGCTCCCCGCTTTGGGGCAGTCCCGCCTTTTCCCGCGGGTGCTGCTGCGGGGGTCTTACCGGCTGTTAGGGGCTTGCTGGGCACTCTTTTGGGACTGCTGCGGCCCTCTTGCGGGGATTTGGGGGGCATGCTGGGCCCTACTCCATCACCTCCCCTGCTCCCTTAGGGATCCCGTTTTTTCTGGCCCCGATAATGTTTCCCCCGGGCCCCCTTTTGACCCTTTAGGGCCCACCGGTTTCTTCCCCCGGACCCCCCACGCTTCATCCGGCAATGGCCCCCCCAGAAAGGTAGGGAACACACCCCTTTCCCCGGCTCCCCCGAGCGGCCTGCACAAACCACACCACCTTTCTTACTCCTCCTCCACAGGAAGAAATTTCCTGAGGGCGAAAAATGGAGAACACAGCGCTCACCTGTATTGGGGGAAATCCCATAGAGGAAAAAAGAGAAAACAGCCCCCCCCCCCCCCCCCCCCCGTACTGGGAATTTCCCATAGAACAAATAAAAACACAAGGGGTCCCCCGTAAACAGGAATTCCCTTTTAAAAAGAATGGGGAAAAACACGCTCCCCCCGTACGGGGAACTCCCCCTAGAAAGGGAATGGGGAACACCGCGCTTTCCCCCGTACGGGAACTTCCCCCTAGAACAAATAGAACACAGTGCCCCCTGTTAATTGGGGAAATCCCATAGAACAGAAAAGGAACACCCCCTCCCCTCTACTTTGGAACCCCCCTTGAAGAGAATGGAAAACACAGCCCCTCCCCCCGTACTGGGAAAATCCCAAAGGAAAATGGGGGAACACAGTGCTCCCCTGTACTGGAAACCTTCCCCTAGAAAAAAAAGGAGAACACATCCTCCCGTACTGGGAACTCCCTAGAAAAGAAAAGGGGGAACACCCGCCTTCCCTGTACTGGGGAAATCCCCTAGAGGAAAGGGGAACACAGCTCTCCCTGAAATGGGGAAATCCCAAAAAACAAATGAGAACACGCCCCCCCCTTGTACTGGTAACTTTCCCCTAAAAACAAAAAGGGGAACACAGCTCTCCCCCTTTTTTTTGGGGAAATCCCTTTGATCAAAAATGGAGGACACAGCTCTCCCCTTGCTGGGAAAATCCCATAGAACAAAAAGGAGAACACACTCTCCCCTTTTACTTTGGGGGTTTCCCTATAATCAAATGGAGGACACATCCCTATTGATACATCATCAAAGTCCTTTATAGAAACATTTCTGTCATTTGTTGCAATTTGCTCAGATTTGGTCAATTTTGATATTTTCAGAGGTAAAGGTCAAAGACAAAGGAAAAGGTTGCAGTTGTGACATTTTGCCTGATTTTGTGAGGTTTGGGACATTGCCGTCTCCCTGGTAACGTGATCAGTCTCCGCCTGTCATGGTTGCTGCACCTTCAGGATGTGTGACAGGGCCGGCCCCGGGAGGACGGTAGCTTACCGTCGATTTTGGGGGGGGGGGCTGCTGCTTCCTTTTGTTTCCCTTGATTGTGTTACTTTGTATCTCTCCCCGTTGCTGCGGCCGCAGGACGTCTCCGCTCCAGAAATAAAGGTTATGAAGTCGATGCTTTATTGAAATAACAGAACAATTATTCATCTCTGGTTCATTTCCTCCGCGCAGCGCCGGCTCCAGGGGGGTCCTGATCTATTCCTTGGTTTTGCAGGATGCAAACCCTTTCAAACCTTAAACATGTAATATAAAAAGAAAAAGTTAAATAGGGGTCCGGGCAGGGCAAATAGGGCCCCCCGGAGTTGATTCTTGGCCCCCAGTGAGGGGGATTCTTTGGGGGCCCCCATGAGGGTGATTCTTTTGGGGGCCAGTTAGGTTTATTCCCCTTTGGGGGCCCACCAGTGAGGGTGATACTTTGGGCCGCCCCCAGTGAGGGGGAATTTTTTTTTTTTGGGGCAAACCAGTTAGGGTTTATGGGTTGGGGCCACCAGTAAGTGGGTTTCCTTTTGGGGGCCCCCAGTGTAAAAGGGGATTCTTGGGGGGCCCCCATGGACTGATTCTTGGAGCCCCAAACAGTTTAATGTTTTTTTTGGGGGCCCCCCAGGGGAGAGATTTTTGGGTCCCCCCCATGGAGATGATTTCCCTTGGGGTCCCACCAGTGGAAATGATTTTTGGGGTCCACCATGGAGGTGATTCTTGGGGCAACCAGTGGAGAAAAAATTCTTTTTGGGGGCCCCCCCATTTGGGGGTTAATTATTTTTGGGTCCCCAAACCCGTAGAGATGATTTTTGGGGCCACCAGGGAGAGGATTCTTTGGGGGCCCCCAGTGGGGAGATTCTTTAGGCCCACCAGGGAGCCGAAATTTTTGGGGCTACCAGGGGGGAGAGGGATTCTTGGGGGCCCCCCAATGGGATGATTTTTTGGGAGCCACCAATGGAGAAAGGGTTCTTGGGGCTCACCAGTTGAGAGGGTTCCCTTTGGGCCCCCTTGGAGAAGATTCTTGAACCCACCAGTGGAGTTAATTTTTGGGTCCCCATGGGTTTTTATTTTTTGGGGGCCCCCGTGGGAAAATTCTTGGGGGCCCCCAGTGGAGAAAGATTCTTTGGGGCCACCAGGGAGATGATTCTTTGGGGGCCAAACCCGTGGAGCTGATTCTTGGGGCCCCCCCAGTTGGGGGATGTTTCTTTTTGGGGGCCCACCAGTTTTAGGTTTTCTTGAGCCCACCATGGAGGGTTTTTTCTTGGGGCCCACCAGTGGAGGGGAATTTTTGGGTCCACCAGTGGGATGAAACCCTTGGGGGCCCCCCATTTGGGGAGATTCTTTAGGGCACAAGTGGGAAAGATTCTTGGCCCAAACCAAAGGAGATGTTTCTTGGGGGCCCCCCATTTAGGGGATTCTTTTGGGGCCACCATGGAGAAAGATTTTGTAGCCCCCCATGGAGGGGATTTCTTGGTGCCCACCAGTGGGGATGATTTTGGGGGCCCCCCAGTGGGGGTTTATTCCTTTGGGCCCACCAGGGGAGGGAAAAAGGGTTTTTTTTTTTGGGGCCAATTTGGGGGGTTGATTTTTTTGGGGCTTTCCAGTGAAGAAATTCTTGGGGGCCCCCAGTTGAGATTGGGTTCCCTTGGGGGCCCCCCATTTTAGAAAGAATTTTTTGGGGCCCCCCCAGTGGAGAGATTTTTGGGGTCCCACCAGTGGAGCTGAATTCCCTTTGGGGGGCCCCCCAAAAGAAAAATTCTTGGGGCCCCCAGTGAAGGATTCTTTGGGGGGACCAGTGGGGAAGGGTTCTTGGGCCACCAGTGGGAAAGATTTTTGGGGGCCCCAAATGGTTGATTCCCTTTTGGCCAAAAAAGGAGATGAAACGTTTTGATCCACCATGGGGGTGATTCTTGGGCCCAAACCCTGGAAGATTTTGGGGGGCCCAAACCCTGGAGATAAATTCCCTTTGGGGGCCCACCCTGGGCTGATTCCTTTGGGGGCCCACCAGGGAGCGATTTTTGGGGGGCCCCCCCTGTAGAAGGGGGTTTTTTGGGGGCCCCAGTGGAAGGATTTTTGGGGGGCCCCCTACCCGTGGAGATTTATTCTTTAGGCCCCCCATGGAGCGATTTCCCTTTTTGGGTTTCCAGTGGGGGATTCTTGGGGGCCCCCCAATTGGGGTTATTTTTTGGACCACCAATGGAGATTATTCTTGGGGGTCAAACCCGTCAGATGATTCTTTTTAACCCCCCAGTGGGGAAAATTCCCTTTAGACCCACCAGTGAAGGTGATGCCCTTTTGGGGGTTTACCCCTAAGGGGATTCTTGGGGACCCCCCCCCCATGAAATGAAATTTTTGGGGCCACCTTAAGTAATTTTGGGGCCACCATTTTAAATTGATTTTTAGGACCCACCAGTGGAAAATTTAAATTTTTTGGGGCCCACCCTGAAGTTGATTCTTGGGCCCCCCTCAAGGGAAATTGATTCTTGGGCCCACAAGGGAAGTAATTAAAAGGGCCCCCCAGTTTTAGATTTATTCCCCTTTAGACTCAAAAGTGAGTGATGCTTTGGGCCCACCCTGGAATGATTTTTTGGGATCACCATTTTTAGATGATTCTTTGGGCCACCATTTGGGGAAAAAAATTTTTTGGTTCCCGCCCTGTAATTTTATTCTTTTAGTTTTTAAACCTGGAGAGGGTTCTTGAGGGCACCATAAGTTGATTTTGGCCCCACCAAACGAGATTATTCCTTGAATCCCCAGTGGGGTTGATTCCTTTGGGGGCCACCAGTGGGGATGATTCTTGGGGGCCCCCCATGGAGGGTGATTCTTGGGCCCACCAGTGGAGATATTCTTGGGGGGCCCCCCAGGGTATTTTCTTTTTTGGGGCCCCCCATTTGAGACGATTCCCTTTGGGGCCACCATGGAATGAAATTTTTGAGACCCACATTTAAGTTTATTCTTGGGGGACACCCATTGGATTTGGGTTTTTTGGGGTCCACCAGTGAAAATTGGGGTTTCCCCGGGGGGGCACCACTGGGGTTTTTAATTTTTTTTTACCACCATTGGGGATTATACTGGGGGGACACCAGTGGGTTTATTCTTGGGGGCCCCCAGTGGGATGTTTTTTGGGCCCCTCGTGGGGATGGGTTCTTTGGGGGCCCCCAGTTGGGTTGATTCTTGGGGCCCCCCCGTCCCTAATTCTTGGGGCCCACCAGGGAAAATGTCTTTAAAAAACCCACCAATTGGGGTTGAATTTTGGGGTCCACCAGGGGAAGTTGATTTTTGGGGGGCACCCCCACTGGAGTTGATTTTGGGGGACAAACCAGGGGGAGGGGTATGGGGGCACACCAGTGGTGTTGATTTTTGGGGTTTAAAAATGGAGATGTTTTTTGGGGCCCCATCAGTAAAAGGTGATTTTTTTGGGGCCACCCAGTGGAGGTGATTTTGGGGGCCCACTTGTGGAGGTGTTTCTTGGGCCCCAAACCATTTGGGGGTTTTTTGGGAAATTTTTTGGGGCCCCAAACCGTCAGAGGGTTTCTTGGGAACCCCCAAGGGGGAAATTGATTCTTGGAAAAACCAGTGAAGTTGATTTTGGGGGCCCCCAGTGGAGAGGATTTTTGACCCCCCAACGTGGGGTTGTTTTTGGGGGCCCCACCAGGGGAAGTTGATTTTTGGGGCCCAAAATGTGAAGTTGATTTTGGGGGCCCCCCAGTGGAGAGGGAATTCTTGGACCCACCAGTGAAGGAGATTCTTGGGACCCTTTATTTGAAGTTTGATTCTTGGGCCCCCCCCCAGTAAAGTTGTTTTTGGGGCCCCCAACCCGGGAAGTTAATTTTGGGGAACCCCCAGGGGAAGTTTATTCTTAGGCCCCAGTGGAATGTTTCTTGGGCCCACCAGGGGAAAATTTAAATTCCCTTGGGGGCCCACAGTGGAGATGATTTTTGGGGGCCCAAAACAGGGAGATGATTTTTGGGGTTTCCCAACATGGGGAAATATATTCTTGTGCCCCCCCAGTGCAAAATTTTTTCTAGGGGCTCCCCTTTACAGCTACTGCATATGCCTATAGCTTTCTGCCTTTCTCCCTCATAAGCATCTTCAGTCTTCTGGTAATAGTCCTCAGTGGTTGATACCTTGTAAGGGCCCAAAAAGTCCGGGGCCCCCTGACCCCACCCCCTTTGGGTGGGTAAATAGTCTCACCCCCTTGGGTTTTTGGGGTTTTTTTTGGGTGGGCCTCAGTTAGGCCGGTGGTGTCAGTGTCCTGGTTCTTCACCCCCCAGAGAACGTACGTGTAAAGGAAGGGAGCCCCCCCTTTACGGAAATTTCCCAAAAAAAAAATTTGGGGGAAATTCTACAATAAAATAAACATTTGAGGGCTTTTCTAAAAAGGGGTTTAAATCCTAAAAAACAGAGAAAAGATGCAGAGGGTTTGAGGGCCCCCCCCCCCGAGGTTTCCCTTAAAAAAATTGAAAGGATTTTGGGGGGAAAGCGTGCATTTTTCCATCCCAAAATTGAGTGGATTGTGGCAGAGGCTTCAGCTGCTGCACATCCTCTTGGAGAGATAAAGCCAGGGCAGGTTACAAAGAAACCATTTAATGGCGGGGGGTTTTTTCAGCGCGGGCTTGGAGGCGCTGTCACATGTGCAGTAAATCAGTTGTTTTATACTGCAAAAGGGTGTAAAAAAATTTTCCCTAGCGCTATCCCAGGTGTTGCCCTGTTTACAAAGAAAATGTGACTTCCCTCTGAATTTTTGGGTTTTCCCGCTTTTTAGTATTGGCAGAAACGGGGGGTCAGGGGTTAGTAGGGGCCCAGCACGGTGGCTAAAGGGGTTTTGTTGGGGGGCCAGGGTTTGGCTAAGGGGGTTAGTATGGGAGAAAAGGTGGCCCCGGGGGGTTAGTAGGGGCTACGGGGTCAGGGTTTTAGTAGGGGAAGCACGGTGGTAATTGGTTTTTTATGGGGCAGCAAGGGGGGCTCAGGGGTTATTTTGGGGGCAGGCAGGGGTGGGTCAGGGGGTTAGTAGGGGGACCCACGTGGGCTCAGGGGTTAGTTGGGCACCCCAACGGGGGGGCCCGGGGTTTGTAGGGGAAGCAGGGTTGGCTCGGGGGGTTATTTATGGGCACCCTGGGTGGCTCAGGGTTAGTATGGGAGCAGGGGGGGCCTCGGGGGTTTTTTAGGGGCAGCACGGTGGCTCAGGGGTTAGTATGGGCAGCACGGTGGTCAGGGGTTAGTAGGGGGCAGCAGGGGGTTAAGGGTTTTTTGGGGGGCAGCACGGGGCTCAGGGTTAGTATGGGCGGGCCACGGGGGCTGGGGGTTTAATTTGGGGCAGAAAGGGCTCAGGGTTGTTTTTAAAAATGGGCGCACGGGGTCATTTGGATAGGTGAAGGGCCCCGGGTTTGGGGAATGGTATTAAAGGGTTATTATGGGCAGAACGGTGGTTTCAGTGGTTATTTATGGGCGGAACAGGGGCTCAGTGGTTAGAAAGGGGCGCGGGGGTGGCTCAGGGGTTAGAAAGGGGCAGCACGGTGGTTTCGGGGGAAAAAGTTTGGGCAGCACGGGGGCTAAAGGGGGTTTAGTATGGGAAAGCACGGTGGCCAGTGGTTAGTATGGCAGCACGGGGGTTTCAGGGGTTTTTTGGGCAGCCGGTGGCTAAAGGGGTTGTAGGGGGAAGGCGGGGGGGTTCGGGGGTTAGTTGGGCAGACGGTGGTTTAGGGGTTGGGTTGGGAAGAAAGGTGGCTCAGGGGGTTAGTATGGGCACCCAGGGGGCTCGGGGGTTTCGTATGGGAAAGCACGGGGGCTCAGGGGTTAGTAGGGGCAGCACGGTGGTTTCCAGGGGTTTGTATGGGGAACGGGGGCCCTCGGGGGTTTTAGTATGGGGGGGCACGGGGGCTCGGGGGTTATTTATGGGAAAGCCGGGGGCTCGGGGGTTAGTATGGGCAGCAGGGTTTGGCCCCGGGGGTTTAGTAGGGGCCCCGCAGGTGGCTCAGGGTTAGTTGGGCGAGGAACGGGTTGTTAAGCCGGTTTGGGGGTTTTTTGGGCCCAGCACGGTGGCTCAGGGGTTGTCATGGGCAAAACGGTGGCTAGGGGTTTTATGGGCAGCACCGGGGCCCAGGGGTTTTTTAGTTTTGGGCCAGCACGGGTGGCTCGGGGAGGGGGTAAGGGGGTAATTGGGCCAGCACGGTGGCTCAGGGGGTTGTTTGGGCGCCGGGGGCTCAGGGGTTAGTATGGGCGGGCACGGGGGTTTCGGGGGGTTAGTTGGGAAAGGCACGGTGGGCTGGGGGTTAGTATGGGCAGCCCCGGTGGCCTCAGTGGTTATTTAAGGGCAGCCCCGGTGGCTCAGGGGTTAGTATGGGAAGCCGGTGGCTCCGGGGGGTTATTTTAGGGGGCGACGTGGCTCAGAGGTTAGTATGGGCGCACGGTGGGCTCGGGGGTTTAAAGTAGGGGGAGAAAGGGTGGCTCAGGGGTTAGTAAGGGCAGAAAGGTTTGGTCAGGGGTTAGTAGGGGCCCAGAGGTGGCTCGGGGGTTATTTAAGGGGGAGCCCCGGGGGTTCAGGGGTTGTATGGGCAGCACGGTGGTTTCAGGGGTTAGTAGGGGGCAGCACGGTGGCTCAGGGGTTAGTATGGGCAGAAACGGGGGGTGGGGGTTTAGTAGGGGAAAGACGGGGGCCGGTGGTTAGTATGGGCACCCAGGTGGTTTCAGGGGGTTTTTTTGTATGGGAAAAGCACGGTGGTCAGGGGTTAGTATGGGGGGCACGGGGGCCCTCGGGGGTTTTAGTATGGGCGCACGGGGGCTAAAAGGGTTAGTAGGGGGGCAAAACGGTGGTCGGGGTTAGTATGGGCAGAAACGGGGGGCTAAAGGGGTTAGTTTTGGGCCCAGGGTGGCTCAGGGGTTTGTAGGGGGCGGGCACGGGGGCTCGGGGGTTGTAGGGGGAAACCCACGGTGGTCAGTGGTTAGATGGGCAACCAAACGGGGGGCTCAGGGGTTAGTAGGGGAAAAAAAAAAGGGGCCACGGTTTGGGTTGGATTCATTGGGGTTAGTAGGGGCCCAGAAAGGGTGGTCGGGGGGTTTAGTTTTTGGGCAGCTGGTGGCTCAGGGGTTAGTTGGGCGGCACAGGTGGTAAAGGGGTTAGTTTGGGCAGCACAGTGGCTCAGGGGGTTAGTATGGGCAGCAGGTGGTCGGGGGTTTTAGTATGGGAGCACGGGGGTTCGGGGTTTATTTATGGGCGCACGGGGGCCCCTTCCGGGGTTTTAGTATGGGCTGCACGGTGGCTCAGGGGTTATTTAGGGCCCAGCCGGTTTTGGCTCAGGGGTTAGTCATGGGAAGCATGGGGGGCTCAGGGGTTAATATGGGCAGCACGGTGGCTAAGGGATTTGTTTTGGAAAAAGGGCAGGGGGTTTGGGTCAGGGGTTGGGGTTTATGGGCAGCACGGTGGCTCGGGGGGTTAGATGGGCAGCACGGTGGCTCAGTGGTTGAAAGGGGCGGGGCAGGGGGCTCGGGGGTTATATGGGCAGGCCGGTGGTTGGGGGTTTTTTTTGGGGGGTTATTTAGAAAGGGGGCAGCGGGGGGGCCCTCAGGGGTAAGTATGGGGAAAACGGGGGGGTTGGGGTTTTGTATGGGCAGGCACGGTGGCTCAGGGGTTAAAGAAATGGGCACCCAACCGGGGCTAAGGGGTTGTTTGGGCACCCACGGGGGCTCGGGGGTTTTAGTATGGGAAGCAGGGTGGCCCCACTTTTTTTTGTATGGGCAGAACGGTGGCTCAGGGGTTAGTAGGGGGCAGAAGGGTTTGGTCGGGGGTTAGGATGGGCGCCGGGGCTCGGGGGTTAGTATGGGCGCACGGGGGTAGGGGTTAGTTTTGGGCAGCAAAATTTGGGCCAAGGGGGGGTTTTTCCCCCTCCCATGGGGGGGCCGGGCCGGGCCCCCTAAAGTGGTTGCCCCAACCTTCCAAAAATTTTTTGGGCCCGCCCTGGGTCTTGTTTGGGCGCTCTCCGGGGGTTTTGATTTTTTGGGCCCGGGGGCCAATGGGGTTTTTGGGGCAAAAATTAAAGGGGTTTTTGTTTTGGGGACGGAACGGTTGGCTCGGGGGTTAAAATGGGAAAACCCCCGGGCCGGGGGGCCTGGGACCCCGGGAGTTATTTTTTCACAAGGGGGCTGGGCTGAATAGGGGAGCAGGGGCCTCAAAAGGGGTTAGTACCCGGTCCAAAATCCCAGAAATTCTCGGGGTTTAGTTGGGGAACCGGGAAAAATGGTTTGGGGGGGAGCCCTGTAAATTTTGAGGGAAATGGCTGGGGGAAAGATATAAATTGGTGCCAGTTGGGGACCCATTATTTATTGGGCACCGGCATGCTGGGGGTTATAGGGTCGCACGGGGCTCGGGGGTTTAAGTTAGGGGGCAGAAACCAGGGGCTCGGGGTTTAGTATGGGAAAGCCCCCCTTGGCTAAGGGGTTTAAGTCGGAAAAACGGGGAAAAGGAAAAGGTTTTTTTAAAACCCCTTTTTAAGAGGCCGGGAACGGGGGCCCTCTTAAAAGGGAGGGGTTGGCCCCCTCTATTGGGCCAAGCACGGTTCTAGGGGGTTTAGTATGGGCGGGGCCCCGGTGGCTCAGGGGTTGGGTTTTGGGCGCCCCGGGGGGCTCAGTGGGTTTAGTATGGGCAGCCACGGGGGCCGGGGGTTTTAGTATGGGCAGCCGGGGGGGCCTAGGGGTTTTATTTAGGGGCAGCACGGGGGGGCTCAGGGGGAATTTTATGGGAAAGCCCCTGGCCCCGGGGGTTTAGTAGGGGCCAGCACGGTGCGGGGGGGTTTAGTATGGGCGAAAGGTGGTCGTGGTTAGTATGGGGAAGCACACAGTGGCTAAAGGTTAAAAATGGACAGAACAATGGCTTAGGGTTTTGGTATTGGCAGAAAGAATGGCTCAGGGGTTTTAATAGGGGGCACCCCGGGGGGCTAGGGGTTTAGTAGGGGGCAGCACCGGGTGGGTTTTTCAGGGGGCTAATATTTTTTGGCACCCACGTGGTCAGGGGTTTAAATTTATGGGCTCCCAAAAGTAGTCAGTATATGTCCTTTGATACCCCATTTTTGATCTTTTTCATTTGATATCCCCTTTGTGGCGGGAACCTTTTTGGGTTGGGCCGGGGCCCTGGTGGATACCTCTCCCCCCCCCTATAGTTTCCCCTTGGGCCCAAAGGCCCTTTTATTGCCCATAGCAACCACTCACAGCTCCCCTATCATTTTAATTAGACATGCATGGACGGGGCTTTGCCAGTTATGTGGCATCAAAAAGCTGACATAGTCCTGTTCTATAGATGTGTGAACAGTTGCACTTCAAACTTTGGGGCAATTGGTGCCGGCCCCGACACTTTGTAATGAGCCAAAGAAAGATTTGGGACGTTCTGGGGGCTTCGCACCGACATTGAAGTGGTTGGGACACTTTTTTACTTGAAACACAGCACAAGATTGAACACGTTCTAAGTTGTTTTTTTTGGTTTTTTTTTAATGCTGGTTTTCCACCCTTGGTTGGACTTGATGGACACGTGTCTTCTTTCAACCGTACTGACAATGTAACTATGTAACTATCATATCCGACCTCAAGAAAATCTGAGGCGTGTGGACTACACTGTGGATTTTCAATTGAGGTCTATGGGGAGGGTTTTGCAGTTGAAATTTTAAGGTTTTTAATCCCTGAATCCACATTAAAAATCCAAATGTTAATCATTGCTGTGTGAACGGACGCTTCATTTTCTACAACAGAAGTTGTAACATTTCTTGACCCGATGCAGAGACGAAAACTGCGGCGGACAGAGGTAACCTGGCACTTCAGTGTCAGCGCGTGAACGTCAGCGCCCACGCGTCACTATTAATAGACATAACATCATTGGTGTTGTACGACTTCTGCGGGGATGAGGCTGGGATGTTATACAGTATTACACGCTCCATCCTTTACAAAAGGCAACATTGATGATTGGACGGGAGGATTGTTTACAGAGGAGCTGGAGTCAGAACATAACCCTGGTGGGTAAGTGAGCAGGGCCGCTCCTAATGAGATCTCGAGGATGTAGACTATGCAGAGCACATAATTGCTAGCAGGCTGTAAAACATTCGGGGATGGCAGAAATGATCAAATCTGACCTCTGCGGGTCAAACTAAAACTAAATATTTTTGTCACAGCTCCCTCCCTAATTTAAGTCAACAACAAAACCGAGGCATCGGATGAACGTCCATAATACACACAGTGTTTCCTCTAGACAGACAATAACGCGCCCGAAACATTCCTCCGCCCTAAATACTTTCATCTGCTGCGACTCTAAAGCAAATAAATAGGAGAATTTTACATCCATAACACACAAAGTATCAGATGAAGTCAGACAATAATGCTCAGCAACATTCATTGTATCGTTTCCATTATGATTGACAGGCTGCCTTTGTTTTCTGTTTACAATTTTGATACGAAAAAAGTAGCATTTTTCAAATTCCATAAATTATGGGAGAAATGTCTGGAACCAGGCGCATCACAGTGCATTGTCGCATCTATTTCTCAGTGTATAATGCGCCTGAATGTATGAAAGTGGTTTCGGTGCGATTATAAATGGCGTCTAAAGTCCCCGCCCCTCGCCTGTGTGTTTGGTGCATTACAAAACTTAGGCGCTTTAGTAATATTGTATCGCCTTATTATATGCAATTGTAGTAACGGCAACCACCTCCCTCATGCCCTGAGGTTGTGTGAGTGATTGTTTTATTGGTAACTTTGCATCTGTGCAATCTTCCCATGCATTATACTGCGGCTTTTCTGCATGTTAGTGTGAACAGGTGTTAAGCTGTCGTGCAGTTTTTCATCTTGCTCTAGCTATTAGCTGCACATGTAATCTTTGTGCCAGTCATCATTACTGGCAAAGTTGCTAGCGACTGGGTTCATGTTAGTTCAGCCATTGAGCTGTTAACAAGCCCCAAAGAAAAGGAGTGTTTTTTTGCTTTAGTAATGCCCCAAATATGTATAAAGGCTACAGATAGGCTGGAAATAAGAGAAGTCATTAGAACAGCTTGACAGTGTATAGATAACGATGGGAGTGATCCTGCTTGGAGGACCACAGGTCCCAGCATACTGTGCTGAGTGCTTGGCTTGACTTGAATTGTATGTAGAATAAAGGGTGGAAGAGCAGCAAAAATAAATTAACTCATTTAATGTCGTAAAATAAAATAAATTAAATCTGACATCATTAGTTATTCATAGAAAGTTAGTTTCGATTCTATTATTTTTATACATTTGGTATGCAATTTTTTTTCTTTGTGCGCCCGCCCCCCTCACTTTTCACCGGAATTTTTGTTAATTTTATTGATTCACACTTTTAGTGTATAATCTTAAATAATTCATATTTATCCAGTTTGATTAATTATCAAGAAATACTTGTTATTAATGTTCTGTGGGAAGGCTGAGAAATTGGTACATTTTTTGCCCTCCTCCGTCACCATGCAAAATCCTGCACCACGGCGAATCCCCAAAGGTCTTTGGCTGAATTCACATTGACTAAGGGCGGTCCAGTTTAAGACAACATGCGCCTGATTTGATGATCTTACATCATATATGTGGTCTAATATTAAAATTGTGGATCGCGACTCCAGTACCAGTCCAAAGAACATCCCCAGTACACACCTATAGATCATACCCAGACTGCCCCCAGCAACACACCCGGTAAGCAACCAACCCAGAAACATACCAAGTAAACACCCAAGAAGACCTCCAGGAAAGATCCCTGTAACACCCCAGGATTCCCAGAACATCCCATGGTTGTTTACCCTCAGATCATCCACAGGAAGATACAACAAGAAACACCCCAGAACATACAAGAAAAGACCCCCAGAACGACTACAGAAACATAATTAGTAAGACCCCCCAGAATCAATCTCCATAGCAGAAGACCCAGACACACCCCATGAGATAGCCCCCAGAACACCTCCAAGAACAACCCCCGACCTACCCACCAGGTAGATCCCTAGTGAACGACCACCTCCAGGATGCCAGTAACAACTCCCACCGAAATCCTACAAGAATTCAACGCAGGAATACCTCAGAACATCCATCAGCATACATCAGAACACTCGCAGAACACAACAGAGACACGTCCTGAACCCAAAGAACACCCCAAGATAACGCCCCCAGGATGACCCCAAGAACACTCACAGAACTACCAGAACGCCCCCAGAACACCTCCAGGAAAACATGCCAGGGAAAACACAGAACCCCAGAACGCCCAGGATGCCACCATGAACACCAAGAAACAACCCGTACGCCCAGAACACCTCCAGAACAACCCCAGAACGCCCCCAGAACACCGTCAGAACATTCCCTGAACAGCCCCAGAACACCTCCAGAACACCCCCAGAACGCCTCCACAGAACGCCGCAGGACACATCGCCAGAACACCTCAGAAAACCTAGAATACACCCCCCTAACTCTCCTGAACACACTCCCCAGAACGACCCAGTATCAGCCAGGATGATGACAGACTGCCCCAGAATCCCATACAGCCCAGAAAACAACCTGTATTCCCAGTGTGTAACCCCTTCCCGAACACCCGAATACTATCCGCGTCATTACTCACACCACCCCATTAACACCCCAATGCACCACCCGCTAATGATGCCTCAGATTACTCAGATACACCCAGAATTCCTCCAGTATAATCCCAGAACACCTCCAGAAACCCAGAAACCCCACAGAATAGCCCCAGGATGCCCCCAGAACACCCATAACGCCCCGAGAACACCCCAGAACACCCCAGATCACATCCCAGAACTACCGCACATCCCCTAGGACAACCCAGAACTCCACCAGAACATCCCAGAAAACCCCCAGAGAATCGCCCCAAGAACACACCAGAACGCCCCTCCAGAACACTCCTAACACCCCAGGTGACATACTACAGAAACCCCTCACGCTCAATCCCCAGGAACATCGCCAGAACACATCTCAGAAACACCACTCTCACTGTGAACACCTTCGAATACCCCCCAGAACACTCGTCACGAACACCCACAGGTAAACCCCAGACATCCAGAAACACTGTACTAGAACACCCGGAACACTCCCAGAACACCCGTGGAAGCCTCCCACAGAACACTCAGAACACTCCAGGATGGATCCCAGAAACGCCCCCAGAAAAAAACCCAGAGCAACCAGTAACTCCCCAGAACGCCACTGAACCTCAGAACATCCACAGCATACTCAGAATGCACAGACCAACACAGAACACCTCCAGAAAATAGCCTTAACACCTAAGAACGCCCCCAGAACACTCAGAACATCAGATGCCCAAGAACGCCCCCTAGTGTAAAACCCATGACCCACACCGCCAGACGCCCCCCAGAACGGCCCACCAGAAACAGCCTCCCAGAATACTACTCTCCAGAATGCCCACGCAGCAAACCACAGAAAAACGCCCTGAACATGCATAACGCCCCTCAGAAACGCACCCAGAACACTCCAGATCATCCCCGCGATGCCCCAGAACGCCCACCCTACCCCACCCTGTCACGCCAGCAGAACACCTCCTAGGGTACAGATGCAGATGCACCCCCAGAACAGCCCAGAACACTTCCAGAACTTGACCCCAGAATGACCCCTAGAACGCCCCAGAAACAAGCCAACACATGCTCCCAGAACCCTCCCGAACATATACAGAACAACAACTGATACAAAAACCACATGCACATGCAATAATAAAAAAAAAAGAAAATAAACACCAACAACAAAACATCTCCTAGAAGCCCCAGGAAACATCACCAGAACGCATCAGAACATCACCAGAACACCATCCAAGAAGTAACCACAAGAAATCCCCTGGAATCCTCCAAATGACTACCCGTCACAACACCAGGGAATACTCCACGAACATCCCCAGAACACCCCAGACGCCCCCAGAACACCCCACCGAACCATCTCAAAGAACACCCCCATGAACACCCCCAGTACATCTCCATGTCCATATCCCAGACAACCAGAACCCCTCGAGAAAACACCTTGAACGCCAGAAAGCTCCCAGACAACCCGCAGAATTCCGCCAGAACATCCTCTCAGATCTACCCCAGAAATTCGCCCGAACGCCTCAGACAATCCTGCAGAAAACCCCCGACTGAACACATCCCAGTATACGCCTCCGCACATCCCCCGCAATACACTCCCCAGACATCCCCCAGAACCACCCCCAAGACTCAACACGCAGACTACCCCAGAACTGACCCACAGATGCCCCCAGAAGCCCATGTGACTCCCCAGAAAAAAACGCTCTCCAAGAACACCCCAAGAACTCCCTCTCCGAACACATAAAACTACTTAAATATTATAATAATAGCCTTACAACATTCATGCTCTCCGATAAAACCTCTGAACATACCCCCAGAACATCCAGAACGCCCCCAGAAACACCTCAGAACCAACCAGTATACATCCCCGATATGCACCCCTGTACATTTACCAGACACCCCAGGTACACCCCTCAACAAGTACATCGTCCACACACAGTAAACTCACACCTTCCAGAATCGTCCGCCAGAAACACCCCATTATGTAAGTCTACACAAGATACCAACACAGCAAACACCACCTGAATTCACCAGCCTACGATTCCCACAGAGACAACCCTCTAGATACACTTCAGAGTCACACAACTCCCAGAACTTACCTCCCAGAACACCCCAGAACACCCCCAGAACACTCCAGGAACACCCCCAGAACACCTCCAGAATATCCCAGAACTGTCCCCCAGAAAGACACTCCAGATATGAGTCACCTCTCAGATACACCAACAGAACAACCCCAGAAAGACACAGACACACCCCAGAAATACGCCTCACAAGTACACCCTTGAACACCCTCAGAACCCCCCCAGAACATCCCAGAACATCCCCAGAATATCCGCATGATAAACCTCCTCCTGAACAATCCACAGAGACAATCCACCTAGAACATCTCCAGAAGCACCAGAACATACCCCAGAACACCCCCAGAAACATTCCCCAGAACACCCCAGACTCATTCCCAGGAACTACCCCAGAACGGCCCCCAGAAAGAATCCCGGAACACCACCCAGAACACTCCAGGAACACCCCCAGAACACACCTGAACACCTCCAGAACATCCCCAGAACACCCCAGAACGCCCCAGAAACCATTCCCACAGAACGCCCCAGAACCATCTCCCGAACCACCCCCAGAACATCCCAGAACACCCCAGTGGAACAACCCCAGAACTTCCCAGACCACCCAGAATATCTCAGAACACCAGATATCCCCAGATACCGCCCCCCAGAACAGCCCAGAACACCTCCCGAATAACACAGCCCAGAACGCCCCAAGAAACCCATCCATGGAATATCCCCAGAACGCCCCCAGAAACATCCTAGAACAATCCCCAGACATCCCCGAACACCAGAACACCCCCCCGAACCACATCCCAGACACACCAGATGAATCCCCGCAGATTACACCCTCCAGAAATATCCCCAGAACGCCCCAGAACCAGGCCCCAGAAACACCCCCAAGAACACACCCCTAGAACCACCCCCAGAAATACTATCCAGGACAAACCCTGAAGCGACCTTACCTTGAACACCCCCAGAAGACACCAGAAACGTTCCCTGAACACCCCCTATCGTATTATACCCAGTACGCCCAGAATGTCAAGAAACACCTCCAGAATATCCCCAGTAAGCCTCCCAGAACGCCCCAAGAACACCCATTGAATATCCCAGAACGCCCCAGAACGCCTCCAGAACACTCTCAGAACATCCCAGAATACCCTCAGATAATAATCACCTCAGAACACCCTAAGAACGCCCCCGAATGCTCCCCAGGAACCCCAGTATACTCCCAGAACATCCCTTAGGAACAACCCCAGAAAATCCCAGACGCCCTCAGAACATCCCAGAACACCCCAGAACAACCCCAGAACAGCCCAGAATCACATCCCCAGACATCCCAGAATCAGCCTCCAGCACAAACCCACAGAACACCTCCAGGAATATGCCCCAGAACACCCCAGAACATCCCAGAACTATTCCCAGAACACCTACAGAACACCCCCTCAGCACGCACTAACACGAATATCACCTAGAACACCTCCAGCAACACCCTACATGAGAAACACCCAGAACTCATCCCAGAACCAAATTAAACCTACCCACCCCTCCCCCCATGAAAAACATCCTCAGAACACCCCAGCACCTCCCCAGACACTCCCACAGAATGACGCCAGACACCTCCAGAACACCCCCAAGAAAACATCACCCGAACATCCCAGAAACGCCCATCAGAAATCCCAAAGTAACAACCCAGCATTACGCCCCAAGATAACGCACCCTAAAGAAACATCCTCAAGATACACCCCAGAGAAACTTTCCCCAGAACATCCCCAAGCAACTCATCTCCAGTATTATCCAGAAACACTCACAGGGGGAAAAAATTTCCGCAGAAACACCCCACCAGATAATACCCCAGAATACCCCCAGAAAAATCATCCCCCACGAAGATACCCATGACGACCCCGGTACAACATACCTCCAGATACACCCATCTCAGGAAACCATCTCCAGAATATGTCCCAGCAGCAGCCCAGAACTCACCTCCAGAATTTCCCCAGAACGCCCAGGAACTCTATCCCCAGAACACCCCCATGAATACCCCAGAACTCACCCCAGGACATCTACCAGTACATACCCGGAACTCCCCCAGAACACCCCCAGAACATCTCCAGAAAACACACCCAAGAACACCCCCAGAAACCCCCCGACACCACCTCCAGAATATCCCAGAAAACCCCAGAACATCCTAGAACAATCCCAGAACAGCCTCTGAGATACTCCCCAGAACATCCAAGATACCACCCCTGAACACCCCAGAAAACATACCAGAACACCCAGGAACACATCCAGAAACCCCAGAACATCCAGAATATCCAGAACAACGTCCAAACATCAGGACATCCTAGAACATCTTCGAACGCCCCCAGAACACTCAGAACACATCCATGAACATCCCCACAGACGCCCCCAGAACACCCCGAATCACCACGACAACCACTGGACCCCGAACATCATCTCAGACTTATCCCCCTATAAGACCCCCAGACACATCCAGAAACACCCAGAACGCCCCAGAACATCCCCCGAACATCCTAGAAATCCCCAGAAACACTGGGACCCCACAGAACATTCTCCAGAAATCCAGAAAACACCCAGAAATCCAGGACACTCACCCAGAACGCCCCAGAATCAACACAGAAACACTCCAAGACCATCCCTGAACCACATCTAGAAACATCTCAGAACACTAGAACTATCCCGTACATCCAGAACGCCCCCAGACATTCCCAGCATCCCCAGATACACTCCAGAAATATCCCCAGAATAACCAGACACGCCCAGAACACCCTTGAACATGCCCCCAGAAACGCCCTGAAACATCCTCCAGAAAATCAACTAGAACGCCCACCAGAAGCCCCCAGAACGGCCACAGAACGCCCCCAGAACTCCCAAGAATATCCCAAGACACGCCCCTAGATACTCACACCAGATTATCCCCGATACACCTCCAGAAACACGCCTCATGAAGCGCCCAGAACACCCCACGAATACCACAGAACGTCACAGATAACCCCCAGAATATCCCTCCAGAAGCACCCACGACGGTCCCAGAACATCCAAGAACACCCAGAAACCCCAGAGAACCAGAACATCCCAGTACACCTTACTAGAAACATCACCTGGAACCACTCTCGCAGAACAACCCCTGAAGACATTCAGAACATCTACAGCAACACACCAGATACCCCCAGAACGTCTAGATGTCTCCAGAACTTCTCAGAAGCTAACCACAGATTACCACAAGTTAGAATACAGAACCTTTCAGAACATTTCTCCTTTGTTGCGATCTGCTGAAATCAGGGAATCTGAGAATATTGATTACTTCTTGTTGTCTTGTTTTAACATATGTTGTAAGAAGAAAAATATTGCATATTTGTTTTTTTTGTTATTTTTTTTTAAACTCAGTTGTACACAACGGTACATGTGAAGAGACTCCCAAGTTTCCTTGTTATCTTTGTTGCACCACAGGACAGATCATGTTGGAACGGATATTTTTTTTGCTTGTGTTTCTTTAGTTTACATCTCTATGCATGTAATCCAGGAGTTGACACTTTCTCTATTTATGATATTTTATTCAAATAAAATCCATTACACCCTTTCCTTTATCTTGTCTCACAATCAGTAGACTCAGTTATCAGAATGACTTTTTCCAATCATAAAAAAGTTTATATAAATATAGGTTGGCCAAGTATTTGAATTTTGTTCGGTATTTTTTATTTTATCATTGACCGAGAGGTTCCTCTGTTCTGGTCTACAATTCAGGGCGAATCTTGTTGCGAATGTCGCGTAGGCGTTTTGTGCTTTGTTTGTCTGTTCTTCATATAGGCATAGTAGTTAATTAAATCCAATTTTTATTAATTTAATGATTATTGAAGATAAAAAGTTTTTATGCATTTACTTTATTATATCTAGGCAAGTCGTAATTTAAAAATATGCATCGTAGTGTGACACATGTTACTCTTGTTCTCACTGCAATAGAGTTTGTTTGTTGTCATACTATTGTTTCTTTTAAAATTTGTTATATGTTTCTCTATGCAAAGGAATTTGCATTATTATATTTTTTGCAATTTTTGTTTAAATTTGTGTTAATTTTTTTATATTATGGCAATGCAAGCTGAAGACGTTTTTTTAGATTTTTTGTATGGGTACACAATTTTCCTGCTACTCTTTGCGCAATCAGGAAACATCTGTTGACCCATATTGGTTAACATATTGAGTATTTTTACGTTTTCTATAGAAAGAAAATAGCCCATCTTCTTCACTATCTAACTGCATTTCTTTTTGAAATGTGTATACATCAAAAGTATGAGATTCTTATTCTTTTTTATAATATTGTACACAAGTTTTTCCTTGTTTTGCCTAATATCAAGAGAGATTTCAGTATTGAATTAGTTGCTTAATTTTTTTGTTTTCATAATTTATAGAAAAAATAGATTTTTGATATTGTTGTCATTTTTATATTTTTGATTTTTTTTCTTAATTAGTGGCCAAGCAAGCTGAAGAGTATTTTATTTTTCTTGGGGACAGAAGTTTCCTTGATTCTGCTGCATCTAGGGGATCTGTTGGAGAAAGGCGGGTAGGGATTCTCTTGTTGACATTGTATTTTCTTTAAACGCGTTTCTTTAGGTGAAATAAAATACATTTAAATTGTACAAGGGGAATATGTTCTCAAGTGACAAACAAATTTGCACAATCATTTAAATAAATGAACAGGCAGCGACTAGAGAGCACAGTTATCTTAATTTCCCAACACAAATCATTTGTATGGGAATTCTCTCAACATTGATCCTGCAAACGTTAATATCTAATTGGCATTCTTACTCTCTTTAGAGGTAGTAATCTGTGCTGCGGCGTGGGCGGATGTTGGGGCTTTTCACTGTGCAGTAACGGACTTGAGATTGGGATAATGGGAGATGAAATGCGAGGGACTCTGCTCATTTGTACAATAGCCCGACTCAGGGAGTTTGTAAAAAAAGGAGAATAAACATGAGCGGCGCCGGAGGGCTGCAATTCATTGAGTTTTGTCTCACCAAAAAGCAATGTAACCCCCCCTCCATTGTACCCCGGCGATGAGCAGCCAACGCCGCCACATTTTATAGGCCCAGATAGGTCACAACTGAAGTGTATTGACTATCGCAGCGAGCCCTTGTATCCTGTAAACAGACAGGACGGATGCAGACATGAGGCGTTCATTTAAAATAACACTAAATCATTATCAAAGATAATAAAAATGCCACAACTAAAAATTGGAAGTTTAAGCTATTGGCATTGAAATCTCATAACTGCTACTTGGCGAGATCAGGGCAGTGCTTCTTGGAAAGACCCCTGACTAAGAGGGGGGGCTGCTCAAATGGAGCAGAACGAAACTATAGTATAATATTCCCTCACATATCGTATCGGGGTTCAATAAAAGTGTATCCAGATATGTTGCACTACACGTTCATTGTTTAGTGACTGAGTCCTCTATAGGAAGCCTTATCTCTGTGCAGGTCTTAATCCCCCATCATGTCTAGTATGGGGTCATAATAGGCATGTATACAGAATGGTTGATATACACGTACTGTATTATGTCATCTATATACTCTAATATACTTTGTGAAGGTATAAGTACCCCTTTTTCTTATTAGTATGGCTGTATCTCAATTTTCATAACATCATTAACATTATTATGCTCCTATCGAACGCTTATCTATGTGTAGGTATAAATACCCTGATATCTTAGGTTGGGGTTCACATAATAGCTGTATACAAGCATGGTGCATACCGCGTACCTGTATGACGTCTCTTATTTCAGAAGCCATATACAATGTTCTGTATAATACCTATGTTCTATTATAGGGGGTTCCTTACTATGTGTACTCACGCTATGGTGCATTCAACGTCCAAGCAAGGACAGTCACTAAAGAGTTATCTAATTTATTGTAACATATTATCTCAGTATTGTCTGTTGTTCACTAATCTGCATTCCTACACCGAAATTTGCACTACACTTACTCTTAAAGACTGACAAAATAAGCCAAATCTAGTGCATGAATAATACCCCCCATCATGTATAGTATGTGGTTCACTAATAGTTAGTTCTTCCCGTTGGGGTGCATACACGTACATAATGAATCTCTTATATATTTCTGCCTATTGTTTCTAGAAACATACCCCACATTTTTAAATTTTGTGGTACTAATAGTTAAGTAACAGCTTGGGTCATACATAAGTAACTGACTGACATGCTACTAGTCTAATCCTTATACTTGTGCAGTATTAAAACTCTCTCATGTAACGATTTGGGTCATATAGCCTGTCTTCCGATGTTGCAAAACTCTAGTAATGTACTTATCCTTTAAGCCAAATATTTGAGATAACCCCCCCTAGTATATATGTATTGGTTTCACATAACGTTTAAATCTTAGATTTTTGCACTGCTACGTACCTGATTAGGTCTATAGAAGCTTGCTCAATGATATTATAATCCCCATTATATTATACTTGGGTCACTACATCCGTTTGTATCCAACATTGTTCAATCACATACCTTTATCCATACCAACTTCAAGCTTCTCCCAATTTAGCGTTATAATCCCTCATGTAACTTATGGGGGTCACTAAATAGGCTGTCAGATCCGCATGTGCATACAATCACTGAACTAACTGCTTCGATAAGAGCCTTATTCTATTGTGCGGTATAACATTCCTCATGTATAGTTTTGGGGGTCACAAATAGTTTGTTTCCATGTGCACTACAATACTGTCTAGATGTCCTATTAGAGAGCTTATCTATGTGCTGGTATATCACCATATGTATGTTACTTCTTTTTAGTCATCCTCTTTTTAATCAGCATTTTGCAATCACCAACATTATTACATGTACGAAATACTGCAATCTAGTTTTGTAAAACCATCCACAATGTAACTTTTAATTTGTTATCCAAAACTATTGAAGCAACATCATTATCTCCCCCCTAACTCTATTAATACTAAATGAAGCTTCTCTATTGAGGTATAATAACCATCCCATTGTATTGGGGTTACATACTAGGGCTGTATCCAACATGGTGCCACTAGACACATATCTGTAAGACTGCTATAACGAAAGCATCTATCTCCCTGTCACGGCCCTCAAACCACCCCCACCAGTTCCCACTAATGGGGGTCATAATAGTTTCTTATCCAGGCAATTTTTTATATTTGCTGACAATACACGTTACCTGTATGAGCTCTTTTAGAAGCCTTATCTATGTGCTAGTAATGATTCCCTATCATGTAAGTATGGGTCACTAATAGGCATTATCTCAGCATGGTGCATACAAGACATTGTTCTGTTTGATCGTCTCTCTATAAAGATGTGTGTTATCGATGGGGCAGTATAATACACCTCATGTTATAGTATTGGGGGGTCAATAATTGTGATGTTCAGCAGGGGATACATCGTTCTTGTATGCACTGCTACCTATAGAAGCCTTATCTCATGTGAGGTATAATACACATCTGATCTAAGTATGTTGGGTGCTTATAATAGCACTGTAACCAGATGGGACTCACGATACAGTATGACTGTCCTCCATATAGAAGGCCTTATCTATGTGTCGTTACGAAACCCAAGTTTAGTATTGGGGTCTGGTAGTCAGTATCATACTCCTGATGCACTAAAGTCTGCTGGTGTTGGATCGATCCTTTTCTGAAACAGAATAACAAAAATAGATACAAAGCCCTTGTTAAATATGTAATCGTGCAGGTATAATTCCCCCCTCACTATGTATTATTATTGGTGTCACTAATACGGCTGTATCCAGACATATGGATGACTACACGTAACTGTGTGATGCCTCTATAGAAAGTCCTTATCTATGCTACAGTATATATAACCCTCATGTAAAGTCTTTTGGTCAACATTACGAATACAGAATGGTGTCACCAAACCAAAATAAATTTACAACGTCCTGTATAGGATCTGCTCTATTAGAAGCCTTTAACATGTCGTGGTATACCCCCCATTTTTCCATTCTGGCATTGATTATTCCCGTTTTTCTGTCTCCCCACATATACTGGCCAGCACAGAGCGGGGCTAAATGGTATGCCCTTCCGCTCTTCCCAGAGCCCTGACTCTCCTGCCCGTCACTCAAAGATATTGTCTATTTCTGTTCGTGTGGAATAAGAATACATTCTTTGTATTGCACTGCGCGCGTGAATATTTCTCACTTTCCTGCGTCGCAGCGACGGGTGTTTAGTCATCTCTCAACGCTCCGGACTCGTGCTATTATACTTCTTCAATAATAAGTTTTACAACTCCATAGTGACGTGCGATCGGAAAGATGTCATTAGCAATGAGCCGTTGATGGAGCATTTCAGCTGGCCTGGACCCAGATGGATCTCAACCTTAGAGGACTCCTGCCCGGTCGAAGGATTGTCAGCTGTTGTGGAACTACAGAGCAGCTACTAAGTGAAGAGTCATGGGAGAGGTTACCTTCAAACCTCCAAGTGTCCTGCTCTTCTTGATCAAAATCTACTGTCCCTTTTTACTCCTTAATGGTTGATTCTTCATTGTGTTTTCTGATTTCAGGCTCCCATTCCGTTTATATGTGGGTGTTTCTGTAGCTTCAGCCTCCACTCTGTTCGGCTTGTGGTATGTTCTACAGCTTCGTCTACAACATTCTGTCAGGCTGCGAGATGTTCTACATTTCAGGGCACCAACTTGCTCTCTGTCTCAGGTAGTGGCTGCAGTTTCTTACACGCTTCAAGGCTTTCACTTCCTGTTCAGGTGTGGGGGTCTTACCCGCTTCAAGTTCCTTCTTTTTCAAGTTGTGGATGTTTCTTCTTAAGGCTCAGGCTTTATCACTTTCCTATTCAAGACTATGTGGATGATCTACAATGTTTTAGACTTCAATTCCTAACTAAGGCTGTGTGAATTCTGAACGTTCAGGCTCTCCACTTCATGTTACGGCGGTGGGTGGTTCTATGAGCTTCGGTGCCAATCATGTCAGCATTGGACAGTTCTAGTGCTTCAAGAATCTCACTTCTATCTGGTGTGGGAGTGTTCTACAGATTAGTCTCATTTCCTTTGCAGGCTGTGTGGATGTTCTACCGATTCGGCTTCATGTTCTTATAGGTGTGATGCGGTTCACAGTTTCAGTCTACTTCCTGTTTAGACTGTGGTGTTCTTCATTTCATGTCCCACTTAGTTCCGTTGTGGTTGTATGTCTACAGCTTCATGCTCATTCCTGTTGTAGGCTGTGGGCGGTTCTTCGCTTCAGGCTCTCACTTTCCTGTCAGGTTTATGATGTGCGTTCCTTACAGCACTTCAGACGCTCCCACATCCTTGTTACTATGGGTCCCAGTTTAAGCAGTACTACTTTCAGTTCTGCAATTTAGACCAGTGAACCTGTTCGAGGACTATGTGGTGGTTGAGGGTACTAAAGTTGGGCAGAGTACAAAACATAACCAAGTTCTGATGCGGCCTGATCAAGAACAGCAGGAAGTGATAGGTGGGAGGGGTCGAAAGTGACAATTGGTGTCCGAGCAGGATGAGAACTCTCTAATTTAAAAAGGAAGCAAAATTAGAACAGCAATATATTTTGGTAATGATCTTTATTGACTTAGCTACAGGTTTAAGGGTTTGTACGTATGTTATGTGGTGGGATTCTCAAAATGGGTAATTTAATCACTTTCTAAAATAATGTGATCTAAAAAGTTGAAGTCTGTGAGAGTAAAGTTGCTGAGTCTTGTTACTGAAAGTTTAGCATTAGACATGACTAGGGCTGATAGGATTCTTGATAGCTGGGTTGCGTGTTTGCACTTCTTATCTGATGACAGGACATGAAATGGAGCTTTATTATGGGCAGGGGAGAAGTGCAGTGTATGAGTCTGTCTAGCTGTATAGAGAATACCACTGTTGCTATGTTATTCATTTGATTAAACATTTGGAGACGATCCTTCTTCTCACTCTTATGCTCACCACCTGCAGCAGTTCTTGATTCCAGCATGATTTGTTTTATAGATTATCCCTGAGCTAGATTAGGAGGTAAGGAATCTCATTATGAGAAAACCCATTTGTATAAGCTCACAATTGTGAGAGCGTCCCTTTAAGTCTCCTCTCGAAACACCAACCCTTTTCATCCTTGTTTCTGATTTCATATGAATGTCTCTTTGAATCTAATGATTTGTAGCGTTATTTTGCATATCAAATTAAGTCGATATTTAGTAATGTTTGTGTTCTATATTGTCAAATATAAATGTTAGGTGCTCGTCTGATTTAAGATGCGACGCGCAAGCTGGATAGCACAGGTCGCGGGGATGATATTTGGACATAGCAGTATTCGTCTTTAGAAACTCCACACTGCATACACTAAATTCTGCTTTTGTCCTGGCCTCAACTGTGCAAAGATTTGGGCCGTAGGCCAATTTTTTTCTTAACACTTGTATTTGTTATTTAGTTTTTTATATCCTCTCTTATGGTATTACCCCCCCCACTCCCCATTGGGAAATAAACGGCCTAGTTCATTCAATTCCATCCTTTACACGGAGTGAGAGGAGGGTCGCTGCCGTGATACGATGCCTCGTGCGGACGTGAGATCGGAAATCGTCACACATTGAAACAACTGATACAGGAACGCTTTTGTTCCCCGCAAGGATGAGACTGACTCAACTGCTAGATTGTGTATGTGATGTCAACTGAGCGGGGAACCAATCAGGTACAGTAAGGGGAGAGGCTTCCTGCATGGGGCCTCGGATCAAAAAGGGGTACACTGGCACGGGGGCAAGATAGAAATGATACAGGGGTTGGGGGCAATATGCTTTAGCACGTATGGGGCAATATTTACCAAGTGGCATCCCTTAATTGTGTAGGTGTACAACTGACATCGATGGTCACATTAAATGCTATAGGCGTCCACTCATGTTTCCGTATTTGTGCTCCTATAGTATGCATACCATAATGATGCAGTAGCTTATAGATGAGAAGGTTTACCGAAAACTTATAGGGGTCGCTAATACATCGAACTAATTCAACTCTGTCATGTTTTCTGGTTTAATTTTATGAATCTAAGTAGGAGTGTTACTACGTTTCTTAGCTAGGCTTGCTCAGTCGCTGCCTAGGTCCTGTATGTATAGAATCAGTTCTGGCAGCTATAGGAGAGTATCACAAGGTCTGCTAGCTATAGCAATCCAGTCGTGGCATGCCCTATAGGAGAGTAGCAACAGTCTGTAGCTATAGCCAACCTTAGATGCTGGAAGCTATCAGTGAGAGATTGAAAGGTCATGTAGCCATAGTGAACAGTGCCTGGCATGCCTATCAGGATAGGATCGAAACAGGTCTGTAGCTATAAGCAACCTTTGATGCAGTCCGTTTGCAGGAGAGATCAAACAGGTCTGTATTATAGTGACAGCGCTGGACTAGCTTTCAGGAGAGATCCAAACAAGGGCGCTGTCTAGCCTATAACGTCATTACTAGGGTGGCATGTTTATCAGGAGAGACAAACAGGTCTGTATCATATAGGGACCAGGCTGGAAGCCTATCAGTGAGAGATAAAACATATGGGTGTGTAGCTATTGCCCATGCGCTGCAGGCTATCTGAGGATCGATAACGGTCTGTGAACTATACGGACCAGCATGGCAAGCCTATACACATTGCCATCATGTTGGCTGACACTGTTCCTACATCCATAGACTCTGCAATATATTCTCTCTGTTCTCATAAATTTTAGATTTTTAGGCAGCAGTATAAAGCAGAATAAATCTGTACTTAATGTCTCTCGTTGTTGTTCGAGAACTTCCAGATCCTGTTCTAATGAATTTATTATTTACCCATAGAAACTCATGTCAGTCATGTTGGTATTTAATACAGCCACCAATCTATTTAATCGTCAAGTGCAAATCACAGTAGCGAGCATGTCGTTACGTATCTATGTTCAGCGTGGATGCGTACTAAGACAAATTTGAATCGATGGCCGGACATACTATATTGCTTCACTGGGGGCTACAGAATATCAATAGAACACCTTGCAAATTGCAAACAAACAACACTGAACCATATTGGCACTTCTACTGCTGCCAAGTTTAATGACAGTAACATGCCTCTGATTAAATGAAACCTGACGAAGATCAGGAGAACTTCAATCGTCGAGTGAGACATACACTTTAGTTGTCAAAATTGATTCTGTTATAAGAGTCTGGATACAGTACTTATCCTATACTCACACTCCATATGCCAGGCAAAAGCACCAGAGCCTTTATACATGAAATTCCTGCATGTTAACCCCTATGTGAAGATTACATTGGCCTTGCGGGACGGAATCATTCGGACCAAGAATACTGATCATAAATTATAATGGAGATACAAAATATAAAATAGAGGAAGGCTTACTAGTTTAGAAGAGGTTTTAGTATGTTATATAACCTACTTCTAAGTGTCCAAATTGTGTTCGAAGCACGCATAGGATCCAGTTTATGTACAGGGTTTCAACATTTCTCTGGTGTAACATTTGCAAATGTATCTGGCGCTGCAGAATGTTTCATGCACGACCTAAAAGTATGTCGTCAGAGGCATTGTTCGGCCAAGCGCCCTGACACTTGTATAACGCAATCATTTTGAGGGTGGAGTTTGGGTGTCTTTACTAGGGGCTTTATGATTTCGTTTCTAGGAATGTTCTGGGGTGTGTTAGTAGTTTGGCGTGTTACTGGGTGCTGTGTCTGCTTTTGTTTCGGGGATGTTTGGCATGTGTTCTGGGGTTACTGATCAAGGTGGATTTTGAGGATTGCTTAAGATGGTGTTCTGAGGGGCGGGAGATATTCTTGGGGATATTTTGGCTAGTGATTTTAGAGGTTTTCTGGGTTAGTTATCTGGGGTAGTTATGTATTTTGTTTTTAGGGAAGTTATGTGGATAGTTATTGCAGGAGTAAGTTATAGCGGTGGTAGTTCTGGGGCGTTTGGTTCTGTTTGGGGATGTTAGGGGGTGTAGTCTGGAAGGTTATGTTTAGGGTGTTTGGGGAATTTACTAGTAGGTTTTCTGCGGGGCGGATATCTAGGGTACAGTTGGGTTAAAGTTTAGAGTTGATCGGTTAGTTCTTGGGGTGTAGTTGCAGGTTATTTTGGTCTGTTCTTTATAGGTGTGTTATGGGGGTTGTCTCTGGAGGTTGTTGCCGGGTGTCCTAAGTTATTCTTGGGATGTTGTTTTTTGTTTTCTTCGGTGAGTTCTTCGGGGTCCGTTTCGGGTTTGTTATGGGGGCATTCTGGGTGTGTTCTGTGGTGAGTTTGGCAGGTGTTTTCGGGGATGCTTATGGCGCAGTTTTGGGTGTGTTTCTGGAATTATTCGGAGCTTGCTTTTAGCGGGTTTGATTGTGGGGGTTGTTCTCGGAGGTGTTCTAGATGTGTTGTGGAGGGTGTATTATTTCTTTGTATTTACGGGTGTACTGTTCTGGGTTAGATTCCTGTGGTGTAGTATATGGAGGTGTTCTGGTGGTGTTGGTGGGTTATATCTGAGATGATTTTGGGGCTAGTTCTAGATTTTCTCTTATGGGGGATATTGGTCGTGCTTTCTGGGGCTTGTATATGGCTGTGCTTCTGGTGTAGTTCTGCGGATTTCTAGCTGTTTGTTCTGGTTCGTTATGGCTGTTTGATTGGGTGTTACTGGTTTTTATTATGGGTTTGCTGCGGTCTATTATAGGAGTTTGTTCTGTCCTGTTATGGGTATGTCCTTGGGGTGTTTTGGCGATGTGTTCTGGGTGATAAGTTCTGCGAGATGTTATGGGTATGTTCGTGGGTAAGTCTGGTTTTTTTGGGGTCGTCTGGGTTTGTTTGGTCTTTTCCTGCGCTGTGCTTCCAGGGAGTCCTTGAGGTATTGCTGGGCTAGTTCTGGGTTGTTCTTAGGGTACTTTTACTGGGTCTGTGTCTGGGGTGTTACTGGCGGAAGTTTGGCGTGTATTTTGTGCGGGGTATCTAGGGGGTGCTTCTGGGTGCAACACTGGTGTCTTGTTTCGGTGGTGTTCTGGGAGTGGAGTTTCCAGGGTCAAATCTGGTGTGTTATTGGGTTTGTTCTGGATTAGTTCTGGTTCAGTTTGGGGATTATGTTATGGGGATGTTCTTGGTTTCTTCTGGGTTTTTTCTGGGTGCGTCCTGTGGGATGTTCTGGTTGTCTGTTCTTGTGGATTGTTCTGGGGTGTGTTCTGGGGCTTTCTGGTGTTTTCTGGGGGCGTTTCTGGGGGCATGTACCACACCTTGTAGATTCGGATTACATATATAAATGTGGTCAGTCTAAATCATGGAATTATGACTCGGCAGCGCCTCTTCAATTGTGATGAGTGTTCATTGATTAGTGTGGATTGCATTAGGTAAATAATGTCTATCATTTTAGTTTTTACAGTGCAATAAATAATAAGTATATTATGAATCTATTTTTAAATTAAATGACTTAAATGTAATATCGAAATGTCATCAATAAATAAATTATAAGATGAACTATATAATATCAAAAATCTAAAAATCTATGCTTATAACTGTCTTAATAATAAAGAATCTACCATTAATCACATGAAAATAACATAGAATGATGATGTTCACGTGATTTTTTAAAATCGGCAGTGGGCAGAGGTCTGAGATTTACCGCACACTACAGGCGACCGTCAAATGGGATATTTGATTTCTTCACTTTGCAGGTATGAACTCGGATTCAACAAGTAAAATCATTAATTTTAAATAGTGTCCGTCTTTACTGATAATAAATGATGCAATGGAAATAAGTACTCGTGTTCAAACAAATCATTAAAGTTTGGTAACTTGCTCGATGTTCGCCGCAGCGTCGCAGACGGAGACACAAAAGGGTTCACAGCGGACACCAACAGCGCCCAATGGAGTCTATTGACACGCGGGACATTAGGTTCACGTTGTGTCTCGTGTTTAAACGAATAAAATCTCAATTTGCTTGTCAACTATTTCAGATTTGATCTGGACAATGTTGTTTTAGGTTGGAGTTGATTAACCACAATACCCTGGACCCGAAAGCTAAACAAGATGTGAGCCCTGTGCCTGTATGGGACATAGAAACCCGGCGTGCCAATACAGCCTGTGGCCTTGGCTACAGGTGCAGGTTGGGCAGCGAAAGTGAATCCTTTTCCCCAAGTGATGGAAAGCACAGTACAGTTACTAGGATGACTATATGCAAATACTCAATGAAATGTCTGGAACTGTGAAGGGAAGTCTCCGACGTGTGTGAATGTAGCTGGTGGACTCGACAAAACACTTATCACTGCTTCGGGCCACATTTTCTTGGTTCTGATTTGATGAGTGTATATTACTTCAGGCCGCTGCTCTGCATTGCTCTGCTCTGCTCCGCTGCTCTGCATTGCATCTTATTTTAGAGATAAGCAGTAAATAAAGTAAAGTATGATTAGTCCACTCTGCTGATTCCATCCTTCCATATATTGTTTGGTCATTGTCCTTGCTGACTCTTGTATTTTCTTATCCTTCTCAGTCTGTGAAAAAATGAGCCGATATTGTCAACTAAATTTTTTATGAGGATATGTAGAAATAAGCAGCAGCTGCAGTAAGATTAGTCCACCTCTGTCCAATTTATATCTTCAACTATTGCTCTCTGTCATCGATGAGCGGTCTTAGTCGTTACATATCTTTAATTTTCGGTTTCCAGAAACGACAAAAGAGCGACCTTATGTCCTTTCTACTATTTGTATATTAGACTACATATCCTGTCTATCTATCTATCTATGATTTCTCCATTTATATCTTTCTAATCTATTATCTATTATTACTTATCTATCTCATCTATTTATATGATATATTTCCTATATATAAGATCGATACAGTAGAAAGGACAGTATAGATAGATAGATAGTTAGTCATAGATACGTTGATAGACTATATAGGAGTATAGATAGATAGTATATGATAGATAGAGTAGATTAGAAGGAGACAGCGACAAGGGACAGGTCGTGGACTCTGGTCAATTTTGAGTCACGATCTGATGAATTTTATTGGAGACGGTACCAGGATCCCATTGTACACTTTGTATACTATTTAGTTTTAGCATGCAATGCATTTATAATCCATGTAGGTTTTTAATGGCGCAGGCAAAAGCGGTGGGTGGATGGACTGCTCCACAATCCAGGCAGGGCTTCACTGGCCTATAAAAGGCCAGTAGGGTCAGATGATGGGGAAGTGTGCGTGCCAATACTTGACTGAACTGATCATTAGCAAGTGTGGTGTGTTTGAGAGCCCAAGAGTGCGCCCACTGCACATTCCTGAGAGGCCTGGAAACTATGACATGCTGGCTATCCCCCAAAAAGCGTGGGATTTCAGCAAAAGTGCGCTCTATTGTCCATGTTCTATTATTTTTGTCAGAGGCATAACCTCGGGTATTTGCTCCATAGCTTTTTTTTTTCTATATTGCACAATAAGTCTGGTGAGGTTATCTCAAACAGACCGTGATCATTAGAGCAAATCAACAATATATACAGTTGAACTCGGAAGTTTCCTCTTTTATTAAAGCACATCTGAGGTTTCTCCCTCAATCTATATTTTAAGCCCATCTAGGCAGTTTGCTCTTCTTTATACTAAAGTACCCTCTGTCAGCGTTTCTCTCCCTTCCCCTCTTATAATAGCCCCATCTTGCAGGTTTCTCCATCTCTATATACTAAAGCCTTATTCTGAGGTTTCTCTCCCTCTATATCAAAGCCATCTGCAGCGTTCTCTTCCGCATCCTTCTATATACAGCCATCTGTAGGTTTCACCCTCCTGCTATATAAGCCATTGCAGGTTTTCCTCTTACCTCTACTATAAAGCCTTATCTGCGCAGCGTTTAACTCCTTTTTAATCGACTCCTTTCTAATTAAAAGGCGTGAATGTTTTAGGTCATTTTTAAAATTCATGTAACAGTCAGAGTTCTACATCCATTTCAATGTATTTGTGGCTTTGCCTTCAACTGTAGGATTGGGTACAACAATGCTGGATCCTTCCCAAGTTCTCAACATTAGCTTGGCGGGAATTCTGGCCCATTTCTGAAGAACCTGATTGTACTGAGCATGTTTTGGGGTTTCTTGTCGCTCCGGCCTTACTTAGTTTGCCACATACATTTCTAATAGGTTTGAGCATCAGGTCTGTGTGCTAGTGCTATCAGCACATGGATGGTCTTCCTGAGGCCACTTTGTAACCAGTTTGCGGTATTCATGTATTATTCTCCAATTGAAAGATACGATCACAAGCTGTTGACTTCTGGCTGATGTCTGCGGTAGGTTGCTTATCTCATTGCGACACAGATTTCTGTCCTTCATGATCCATCTATTTTGTGAATGCACTCAGACCCTCTCCTGCCTGCAAAACAACCACACAACTATTGTTTGGCTTCCACCCGGGGTGTCACTGTTTTGATGTTGTTCCTTAGGCTATCCATACCGTTCCTTTTTCTCAAATGTACTCACTGGTCCATTATGACCAAACAGTTCAATTTACAGTTTCTCAGACCAGGGAAAGGTCTCCCAAATGTCAGCTCTTTGTTCTTCTGCATTCTGCAAACATTATCTTGGCTTTTCTATCGTCTCTTTTGGATAATTGCGGCTTCTTCAGGCAGAGCGGCCTCTATATCCCATGTTGATACGGATTTTTTCAGTGAGTGACAATGAAAATCTTTACGCTTCCACCAGCATCTTCACAAGTTCTTATTTTTTTGCTTCACTTGGGTTGATAGCACATTTTCGGACTCATAGAAAATACACTCTGAGCACAGAACTCGTCTCCTTCCTGTATGATGGTGCCATTCAATCTGCATTGTATTTGTGTATAATTGATTGTAAAGATGAACGAGGCGCCTTCAGGAAAATGGAAATAGCACCTAAGTATGATCCAGACTTGTGCAAGTCCACAATTCTCTTCCTGATATCTTGGCTGATTTCCTCCGACTTTCCCATGATGTTACACACAGAAGCAGTGAATTTCTGGTGTGCTTTAAAATACATCCACTGCTGTGTCTCTAACTCAGATGTAGCAGAAGCTTCCAAAGACCTGACCTCATCATATGGGCGGTCCCAGATTGTGTAAAGGCGGAGTCATCCCAGTGTACGGAAACTTCTGACTTTGCAGAAAGTTATAAAAATGCCTTAAAAATTCTCCCTCTCATTATTCTGCATTTGGCAAATAGAAATAATTTTGGCTCCTAATTGACCTAAAACAGGGAAGGTTTATTCTGACTTCATGTCAGAGAGAAAAACCTGCAGATGGGCATATAAAGAATATGGGTATTAAAGGGGTGGGAAAACCTGCAGATGGGGCTTTATATATATAGAGGGAGGGAGAAACCTGCAGATTGGGCTTTTTATATAGTGGACGGAAACTTCTAGTTTTAACTATATCTATATACATGCACATCCATGTTATCATTCTTGCCACCTACCTGCCCTCCGTATTCTGTACTTGCTATAAGGCACCCCCCGGTGGTTCTGCGGAGCGCGCTGGGAGTCATTATAATCTTCGGCCTCGTTTATTCTGTTTTACAACAAACCTGACTTTGGAAAATGCATTTTATGTCTTTATGGTTTGAACAGGAAACTCATTATATGTTATCCGGAAAGCTTAGCAGCCGCGCTCTAATATGCAGGAAAAGTTAATGAGATACTAATCAAGATGGAATCACATTTTTCTGCGTTTTGACGTTTTTATGTCTTTTTCACATTTTAATACCGGTCACATTCGCCGCAGAATCGGGCGCTGGAGTTTTTTCACTTGTTAATTAAAGCGTCGCACTGGACGCCTCCTGGGCCGCGGCTTCTGCTGCTCTCTGGGATTTACCTTTTGTTTTGGAAATTATTTTAGTTTTGTTACAATATTAAAAAAAAAAAACAAAAAAAAAAAAACTGCAAATACTTGGACTGTTCTTGACGAGAATCCATGTCCATTCAGGTAAAGTATCTCACAAAAAAGAGTCCACCAACCACTCATATACAGCATCTCACAGAAGTTAGAACACCCCTCACATCATATACAGTCCTCACTTTTGTGGTCCCTTAGAGGTGTCCTCACTTTTGCGGTCTCTTAGGGGTGTCCTTACTTTTGTCCCCATAGACATTGATGCTGTTGGTTTATTCCCTGTGATACAAGACGGGCACTGACTACTTTACATTGTATCACTTAGGGGTGTCCTCACTTTTGTGGTCTCTTAGGGGTGTCCTCACTTTTGTCCCCATAGACATTGATGCTGTGGGATCTTCTCTGTGATACAAGCTGGGCTCTGACTACTTTACATTGTATCACTTAGGGGTGTCCTCACTTTTGCAGTTACTTAGGGGTGTCCTCACTTTTGTCCCCATAGACATTGATGCTGCGAGTTCTTCCCTGTGATACAAACCTGCAGCTGAATACAGGATTTCTCACTGCTGCCTCTGAGTTATGTGACCTGCACTCTGAGTTGCTGATGTCCACACTATAGTTTGTGTATAGATTCCTACGGGAGATTCAAAGTCAGTCTCATAGGAACTCATGGAGAGCATCAAAAGCCCAGAGAGCAGGTCATGTGACCTCACAGAGACTGTTGCATCGGTCAGAAATCCTGTATGCAACTGCAGGTAAGCAAAGTTACTGACACTACAGTGTAGCTAAAAGCAATTTCTACCTGGAGAGCTCTCTTAAATCAGTGACTTATAGTAAGAGTCGGGTCCATTGCTGAGGAGACCACGGTCATGTAACAATTGCACAATTTTGCTGCCGGAATGACATTATGACCATGGAAGTTGTCCAGTCATCGGCCACCACCCTGCATGGCGGGCCGTCCTATCAGCATTATGGCACAGGGCATTCCACATTTGTAGAGTGGGACCCAAGAATTAACTCTATTGGTGAGCCCAGGTATCAACTCTACAGCTGGGCCCCAAGAATCATCTCCACTGGTGGGCCCCAAGAATTATCTCCACTGGCCGGAGCCAAGAATCACCTCCACTGGTGGGCCCCAAGAATCTGCTCCACTGGTGACCCCAAGGATCATCTCTACTGGTGCCCCAAGAATCATCTCCACTGGTGGCCCCAAGAATCAGCTTCACTGGTGGCCCCAAGAATCATCTGCACTGGTGGGCCCCAAGAATCACCTCCAGTGGTGGCCCCAAGAATCACCTCCACTGGTGGGCCCCATTAATCATCTCCACGGGTGGCCCCAAGAATCATCTTCACGGGTGGCCCCAAGAATCAACTCCACTGGTGTCCCCAAAGATCAGTTCTACTGGTGGCCCCAAGAATCATCTCCACTGGTGGCCCTAAGAACCATTTCCACTGGTGGCCCCAAGAATCATCTCCACTGGTGGGCCCCAGGAATTATCTCCACTGGTGGCCCCAAAAATCATCTCCACTGGTACCCCAAGAATCATCTCCACTGGTGGCACCAAGAATCAACTCCACTGGTGGCCCCAAGAATCATCTCCACTGGTGGCCCCAAGAATCATCTCCACTGGTGGCCCCAAGAATCATCTCCACTGGTGGGCCCCAAGAATCACCTCCACTGGTGGCCCCAAGAATCACCTCCACTGGTGGGCCCCAAGAATCATCTCCACTGGTGGGCCCCAAGAAATATCTCTGCTGGCGGGCCCCAGGCACCCCGATTCAACACTGACTATGTGGGAAGTGGTGGAACTATAATCCATAGGGCCACATAGCAAAATAAGATGGGCCCCTACTGCCAAGTGGCAATGGCAGCTTAGGCAGTATTCATTAAAAGGGGGAGAAATAATGCCGCCTTATATCAGGCAACCACATAGTAGAGCAAGAGAACGGAAAGCCACCAACTTGTTATTCCTCACAAAGTGTTCTTGTACCTGGATGGCCCCCATAACCCCGGTCTCCAAAGCAGCCACTACAGCTGCGCCCCTGTATGTGGACAGTTTGATACATGGCGGTATTATTCCTACTTTGCTGATAACTTCTGATGCCACTGTTATAGTTTCTTGTTGTCAGGTGGAGGGGCCACATCTTATTTTGGGGGGGTCCTATGTGTTATGGTAACGCCCACAGGTCTTAGGTGCTGTCAGCAGCAGCTGTATCCATACAGGTCAGGGGTGTGGGGGATGTTCCCTTATCGGCCCTTTTACATTTTGTATCCTCTACAGTTTCCCTCCGCTTCAGTGAGCACAACAAGCCAGTCCCTTTGAACCTAATGAAATCAGAGGACCATCACAATCCTTTTGAAAGGATTTGGGTTTTTGCAGCCCTCGCCTCTGTCGTCCACAATGCTCTCCGCTCCTTGCTCCAATAATACCTAATTCCTCTAATGTGAATCTCCATTCGCCTACACTCAGCCCCCGTATGGGAAGCCTTTTGTTGTTACTTTATTATTTTTTTTAGGGTTCTAAATCCTTTTTAATTGTCTCTGGGAGGAAATATTAGGATTTTATTCTTCAAAACAATCATAAGAGAAACAAATCGGTAACAATGTGAATTCTAATCATTCCAAACCCGCTGATGTGAGAGGCTCGGACGCAGCCGCCGCAAGCTCTCTGTACCTGCAGCAAATGGACGCACGATCTTCGTAAGGACTCTGCTTTCTTTGAGGACGTCACTAAAAATTTATTGACAAACATTTAAGGTTTAACCCTAATAGATTGTGAGCTCTTGGGAGCAGGGAAAAACCTTGGGGACATGTATGAATGGCTCTGTTCCAGGAGACTGGCGTCTTTTTAGCCCAAAGACTAGTGCCCCCTTAGCTCTATTTGTAACCAGGTGCACTCCAGTATCAGGCGCTGCATTATGCAGCGCCTGCAGCACTTTGTGATGCGCCTGATTTTGGGGGGCGCTGGAGGCGACGCACAACAACCGTAAGAAGCTCCCAATTTATAGCTTCAGGGCGGCAAATCCAGGTGCATTACAGCTGGAACAGGGAGAGCACTTTACAAGGGGTTTACCTGAGCCAGAAGTGTAACTTTGTAGCTAGAAAGCGCTAAATCTATGACCGGGGCAGGAGAACAGATTCATAGAGTCAGGTGCAGTCCAATATCAGCCGCACTGAAGAGCGCCCGCGACACTTTGTAATGTTAAACAAAAAACCTCTAAGCACATACATTGGGCCATATATCTAGTATCTCCAAAATACTAAACGGGTAATGTCACTCAGAATATCAACAATGCACAAAAGAAAAAAAGACTGAATACCCCAAAAAAATATAAAAAAATACAAATTTTATTCAGAAATATATATAAAATATAAACAAAAATACTTTCAAAAATAAAAGACAATAACACATATATAAAGTATGAACGACGAAACAAGTAGCAGGAAACAGGCAGGAGGAGTTAATAATAAATAGTATACAATATAAATACATACTAGATATGTCTCAACATGTATCAATGACACTCAATTCTAAAGTGGAGACAATATCAGCCAAACAGTAGCAAGTAAAAAAAATCAATTACCCATGATAGAAAACTCCACACCAGCCTGTCCTGCACCCCATTACTGCTGGAACAGGGAGAGCACTTTACAAGGGGTTTACCTGAGCCTGAAGTGTCACTTTGTAGCTAGAAAGCGCAAAATCTATGACCCACAGTAAAACAGGTTCATAGAGTCAGGTGCATTCTACACGACTAATGCTGCAAAAAAATACCCGAAAAGTCATACATGTCGCCCCTTGGGTCTGATCTGTTAGTAGCTTTTTACTGTGTAATGTTTCTCTCTCTGTCAACACCTACATCCTCTACATTGTGCAGCGCTGCGGAATATGTTGGCACTATATAAATAAAGACTATTATTATTCCTGACAGCCAGTCATAATAATATGGCTCTTGGTTTTTTTCCCTCCCCGCCTTCCAAGAGCCATAACTTTTTTCTTTTTTTTTCCATCTACATAGACGTATGAGGACCTGTTTTTTGTGGGACAACATGTACTTTCTTGGGGCCTCGTTGACCGAACCATAGAATGTAATAGGAAGCTGAAAAAAATAATAAAAAAAATTTGTAAAAAGCGTACTTTGACCGTACTTGCAGGGGATTTGTATCTATTCATTGGAATCAGTGACGTGTTCTCTGTGTTCTGCAGGTCGGTACGATTCCGGAGATACCAAATATTTCGGGGTTTTCATTGTTTTTAAAGTTTTGAAAAAAGGTTTCCCAAACTCTCTAGTTTTCTAAAATTTTTGCAAATTTTTTCTGGGCCCTTTTTTTGTTCTTTCCACCCTCTGGACCGGAGTGAAGGGGCATTTTTTTTTGGGCTAAGTGAAAGTTTTTTTTGGGTCCCGGGGTTTCCCGGGATAGAGGCGACTTTTTATAAAAACTTTTTAATTAATTTTTTTTTAGGGGACTTTGTTTTAAAACAAAAAAAAGGGCCCCAATTTTGGGTTTTTTTTTTTCCCCTTGGTATTTGGGACCAAATGGGCTATTTTTTAAAAAATTGTTTGGGAGTTTTTTTGGGGGCGGCGGAAAACAAATTATGTGTAACGTTTTTATTTGTGAAATGGCAAAAGGTTTGAAATTTTTTAAAATTATTTTTAAAATTTTTTTACATTTTTTAAAAAAACCCCAAACCCAAAAATTTTTTCACTTGTACTTTCCAGGGAAACTTAAAACTATTGGGGGGGTTTTTGGACGCTTTGTTCTTTGGGAATATATAATACATTGAAATCAGGGTCAGTTTTCCTCAGGGGGTTGCCCCAGGGACAAGATAGGAGCAAGTTTTCAAGGGATGTGAGGGGTGCCCGCCTATGGGGGGATACTATATATAATTGAGGGGTGTATGCCCTTCGGGGAAATGTTTGTATAAAATGTGAGGGTTTTCCTGCCCTTTTGGGGAGATACTGTATATAATTTTGGGGGGGTGTCCTAAACTTCGGGGAGATGCTTTTAAAATTTGTGTGGGTTTCCTGCTTCTGTTATAATGGGAGGGGGGGCCCTCCTATTCTGGGAGATACTTGTAGTAATTTTTTGAGGGGGGGGTTCCTTAACTTTGAATATAATTTTGAGGGGTGTCCGACTTCTGGGGGGAAGCTGAATTTAAAATTTTTTGTGAGGGGGGCCCGGGAATTCTGGGGGGGCCCGCTGTATAAAATGGGGGGGTTTCCCCTGACTTCTGTATATAATGTGAGTGGTACCCTGATTTCTGGGAGATGCTGAATATAATGTGGGGGGTGCCTGACTTCTTGGAGATTTTTGTATATAATGTGGGGGGTTTTCCCCCTGACTTCTGGGAGATACTGCATAAAATGTGAGGGTGTCCTAAACTTCGGGGAAAGATACTGTATAAAATGGGGGGGGTTACCCGGACTTCGGGAGATACGGTAAAATGTGAGGGGTGCATTTGATTTCTGGGGGGAAGCTGGTTAATGTGAGGGGTGTCCTGACTTCTGGGGGGTTACTGTATCCCAAACCCCCCCAAACACACAATCCAAACCTTTTTTAGACACCCCAAAAAAGGGACACTTTTTCAGGATTACTTTGGGTACCCAATGATGAAATGTAAAAGTTAGGAAGGAATCAGATCCTTTTTATAGCAAGATCATTTTAAATTGACAAAAAAATCAAATTCCCAAATGAAAAGAGGGACTTTTATAGACAATAGGGCCCAGAAGGCCCTTTGGGCCAAAAATGGGGACGTCCCCCCAAAAATGGGGGAATTTGGGGGAAGGTATCTATGATGTATGTGAGATGCTACATATGAAAAATACTTTATGAAATGTATGATGCTTTATAAAAGATATTTTATAAAGCAAAAAATAAACAACAAAATGATGCTATATATGATGAAAAATTATGTAAATATAAGGGAATATATGTATTTTTGATTTACACTTTTAAAAATTTTTTGGTTTTTAGGGTGTATGTAAATGCAATATTTTAGTTTGAAATGTATGATGCTATATATAATGTGTATGATTTATATATGATGATAGATATGATGGTATGTATGATATGTATGATGCTATATATATATATGATGATAGATATGATGCTATGTATGATGCTATAAAATATGCTATATAAATATATTATGATCTGTATATAAATTGCTACTATGATGTTAAAAAAGGGATGATATGTATGACAGTATGTATGATATGTCTGATGCTACATGATGATGCTACATATGATGCTATATATGGTAGTTTGTACATCATGTCTGATGCTATATATGATGATAGATATGATATGTATGATAGTATGTATGATGTCTGATGCTATAAATGATGATAGATATGATGATATGTCTGAGGCTACATGATGATGCTATATATGATGCTATGTATGATAAGTTGATGTCCCAGCGTGGACCCTCCCGGGCCGGTATGTATGATAATAAGTTGATGTCCCAGCGTGGACCCTCCCGGGGTCGGTATGTATGATAATAAGTTGATGTCCCAGCTTGGACCCTCCCGGGGCCGGTATGTATGATAATAAGTTGATGTCCCAGCTTGGACCCTCCGGGGCCGGTATGTATGATAATAAGTTGATGTCCCAGCTTGGACCCTCCCGGGCCGGTATGTATGATAATAAGTTGATGTCCCAGCGTGGACCCTCCCGGGCCGGTATGTATGATAATAAGTTGATGTCCCAGCTTGGACCCTCCCGGGCCGGTATGTATGATAATAAGTTGATGTCCCAGCGTGGACCCTCCCGGGCCGGTATGTATGATAATAAGTTGATGTCCCAGCGTGGACCCTCCGGGGCCGGTATGTATGATAATAAGTTGATGTCCCAGTTTGGACCCTCCCGGGCCGGTATGTATGATAATAAGTTGATGTCCCAGCATGGACCCTCCCACCCGAAATGTATGAAATAATTGATTCCCACTTGACCCCCCCGGGGCCGGAAAGAAATATAAAAGTTGATGTCCCTTTTTGGACCCCCCCGGGGGCCGGTATGTAGATAATAAGTTGATGCCCCGTTTGGGACCCCCCCAGCCGGTATGTATATAATAATTTGATGTCCCAGTTTGGGACCCTCCCGGGGCCCGGGTATGTAGATAAAATTTGATGTCCCCCGTGGACCTCCCGGCCGTATGTAAAAAAAAATTGATGTCCCACGGGGGACCCCCGGCCCGGGTATGTATGATAATAATTTGATGTCCCAGGGGACCCCCCGGGGGCCCGGGTAGGGTATGATAAAAATTTTGAGCCCAGTTTGGGCCCCCCCGGGGCCGATGTATATAATAAGTTGATGTCCCAGCGTGGACCCTCCCGGGGCCGGAAATTAGATAATAATGATGTCCTTGACAAAAACCCCCCCGGGGGCCGATAAATGATAATAAGTTAAAAGTCCCATTTTGGCCCCCCCCGGGCCGTATGAAAAGAAAATAATTGTTTCCCAGTTTGGACCCCCCCGGGGGCCGGTATGTATGATAATAAGTTGAGCCCAGCTTGGACCCCCGGCCGTATTATGATAATAAGTTGATGTCCCAGCTTGGACCCTCCCGGGGCCGGTATGTATGATAATAAGTTGATGCCCCAGTTTGGACCCCCCGGGGGCCGGGGTAAGTATGAAAATTAAGTTGATGTCCCCGGGACCCCCCGGGGGCCGGTTGTATGATAAAAATTTGATGTCCCCGGGGACCCCCCGGGGCCGGAAAGAAAGAAATAAGTTATGCCCCCAGCGTGGACCCCCCCGGGGCCCGTATGTATAAAATAATTGATGTCCCAGCGGGGACCCCCCCGGGCCGGGTATGTATGATAAAAGTTGATGTCCTTGAGGGACCCCCCGGGGGCCCGAATAAGATAATAAGTTGATGTCCCAGCTTGGACCCTCCCGGGGCCGGTATGTATGATCAAATTTGTTTTCCCACTTGGCCCCCCCCGGGCCGGATGTAAAAAATCGATGTCCCAGCTTGGACCCTCCCGGGGCCGGTATGTATGATAATAAGTTGATGTCCCAGCTTGGACCCTCCCGGGGCCGGTATGTATGATAATAAGTTGATGTCCCAGCTGAACCCCCCCGGGCCGGTATTATATAATAATTTGATGTCCCAGTTTGGCCCTCCCGGGGCCGTATTATGAAAATAAGTTGATGCCCCAGTTTGGGACCCCCCCGGGGCCATCTATATAATAATTTGATTCCCCGTGGACCCTCCCGGGGGCCGGGTATGTAGAAAAATTAAGTTGATGCCCCATTTGGACCCCCCCCCCCCCGGGGCCCGGGTATTAAAAAAATTGGAGCCCCAGCGGGGACCGCCCGGGCCGGTATTATGAAAAAATTTAGTCCCAGTTTTGGACCCTCCGGGCCGTAAAAGATAAAATTGAGTCCTTTGCACGGACCCCCCGGGCCGGGTATATGATATAATCGAGCCCCTTGACGACCCCCCCCCCGGGGGCCGTTTATGAAATAAGTTGAGCCCTTGGACCCCCGGGCCGTAGTATGATAATAAGTTATGTCCCATTTGGACCCCCCCAGGGCCGGGTATGTATGATAATAAGTTAAAGCCCCACCGGGGACCCCCCTGGGGCCTTTTTGTATGATAAAAATTATGTCCCAGTTGGACCCCCGGGGGCCCGGGTATTATGATAAAAAGTTGTGCCCACGTGGACCCTCCGGGCCGTTTTGAATGATAATAAGTTGATGCCCAGTTTGACCCCCCGGGGCCGGGTATTATGATAATAATTGATGCCCCAGCTTGGACCCCCGGGGCCGGTATGTATGATAATAAGTGATGCCCCCAGCGTGGACCCTCCCGGGGTGGGTTGTAGATAAAATTTGTCCCACTTGGACCCCCCCGGGCCGGGTATGTATATAATAATTGATGTCCCGTTTTTCCCCCCGGGGCTGGTATTAGATAATAAATTAATTCCCCCATTTGGGACCCCCCGGCCGTATTAGGTAAAAAATTTGAGCCCCACTTGGCCCCCCCCGGGGCCGTATGTATATAAAAGTTAAATCCCACGGGGACCCTCCCGGGGCCGTATGATGATAAAAGTGATGCCCAGCGTGACCCCCCCGGGCCCGGGGTAGTATGATAATAATTTGTGTCCCAGCGTGGACCCTCCCGGGCCGGGTAGTATATAATAAGTTGATGTCCCAGTTTGGACCCCCCGGGCCGGTATGTAGAAATAAGTTATGCCCACATGGACCCTCCCGGGGCCGGTATGTAAGATAATAAAAGATGTCCCAGCTTGGACCCCCCCGGGGCCGGGTATGTATAAAAAGTTGATGTCCTTGAGGGAACCCCCGGGCCGTAGTATAAAATAAGTTATTCCCAGCTTGGGACCCCCCGGGGGCCGTATGTATATAAAATTTTATGTCCCAGCTTGACCCCCGGGCCGTAAGTATAAATAAAATTGATGTCCCCGGGGACCCCCCCGGGGGCCGTAATTTTGAAAATAAGTTGATGTCCCAGCTGGACCCCCGGGGCCCGGGTATGTATGATAATAAGTTGATGCCCCCGTTTGGACCCTCCCGGCCCGGGTATGTATATAATAAGTTATGTCCACATGGACCCTCCCGGGCCCCCGGTATGTATGATAAAAGTTATGTCCCACTTTGGACCCCCCCGGGGGCCGGTATGTATAAAATAAGTTGATGTCCTTGACGGAACCCCCCCGGGGGCCGGTATGTATGATAATAATTGATGCCCAAAATTGGACCCTCCCGGGCCGTAGTAGATAATAAGTTATGCCCAGCTTGGCCCCTCCGGGGCCGGTATGTATATAATAAGTTTGATGTCCCAGCGGGGACCCCCCCGGGCCCGGTATGAAATGATAATAATTTATGCCCAAGGGGGCCCCCCGGGGGCCGGTATGTAAGATAAAAATTTTTATGTCCAAGCGTGGCCCTCCCGGCCGGGAAATGTATGATAATAAGTTATGTCCCATTTGGACCCCCCCGGGCCGGTAGTAGAAATAATTTTGAGTCCCACTGGCCCTCCGGGGCCGTATTATTAATAAGTCGATGTCCCAGCTTAACCCCCCCGGGGGCCGGTTTTATAAAATTAAGTCGATGCCTTGACGACCCCCCCCGGGCCGGTATTATGATAATAATTGATGCCCAGCTTGGACCCCCCGGGGGCCCCGGTATATGTAAAAGTCGATGTCCTTGAGGGCCCCTCCCGGGCCGGTATGTATGATAATAAGTTGATGTCCCAGTTTGGACCCACCCGGGGGCCGGGTATTATGATAAAATCGATGTCCCAGCTTAGACCCTCCCGGGGCCGGTATTAATGATAAAATCATGCCTTTTACGGACCCCCCCGGGGGCCGGGTATGTATGATAATAATTGAGTTTCCCAGGTGGACCCTTTCCGGGGCCGTTGTATGAAAATAAGTTGATGTCCCAGCTTTGACCCCCCCGGGCCGAAAGTTGATAAAATCGATGTCCCCTTTGACCCTCCCGGGCCGGAAAGATGATAAAATTTTGATTCCCCCTTTTTTGCCCCTCCGGGGCCGGTATGTATGATAATAAGTTGATGTCCCAGCTTGGACCCTCCCGGGGCCGGTATGTAGGAAAATTGGCCCCCACGGGGACCCCTCCCGGGGCCGGGATGATATAATAAGTTATGTCCCACTTGGACCCCCCGGGGCCTTTGTAGATAATAATTTTGATGCCCCAGCTTGGACCCTCCCGGGCCGGTATGTATATAATAATTGATGTCCCAGTTTGGGACCCCTCCCGGGCCGGTATTAGAAAAATAAGTTGATGTCCCACGGGGACCCTCCCGGGCCGGGTAGTAGGGAAATAAGTTGATGTCGCAGCTTGGGCCCCTCCCGGGGCCGGTATGTATGATAATAAGTTGATGTCCCGCTTGGACCCCCGGGGCCGGTATGTAGAAAATAAGTTGATGTCCCAGCTTGGACCCCCCCCGGGGCCGGTATGTAGATAAAAGTTGATGTCCCAGCGGGGACCCCCCGGGGGGCCGGTTGAATGATAATAAGGTGTCCCAGTTTTGGACCCCCCGGGCCGTATGTATGAAATAAGTTGATGTCCTTGACGGACCCTCCCGGGGCGGTATGTATGATAAAAATTTGATGCCCTTACGGACCCCCGGGGCCGGGAGTAAATAATAATTGATGTCCCATTTGGGACCCCCCGGGGGCCGGTATGTATGATAAAAGTTGTTTCCCTTTTGAGGGCCCCTCCCGGGCCGGTATGTATGATAATTAGTTGATGTCCCAGCGTGGACCCTCCCGGGCCGGTATGTATGATAATAAGTTGATGTCCCAGCTTGGACCCTCCCGGGCCGGTATGTATGATAATAAGTCGATGTCCTTGACGGACCCTCCCGGGGCCGGTATGTATGATAATAATTTTTGCCCAGTATGGACCCCCCGGGCCGGTATGTAATAAAAGTTGATGTCCCAGCGGGGACCCTCCCGGGCCGGTAGTATATAATAAGTCGTTTCCCCATTTTTGACCCCCCCCCCCGGGGGCCGGTAGTATATAAAAAGTTGATTCCCAGTTTGGGACCCCCCCGGGGCCTATTATGATAATAATTGTGTCCCAGCGGGGACCCTCCCGGGCCGGTATGTAATAAAAGTCGTTCCCAGCGTGGACTCTCCCGGGGCCGGTATGTATGAAAAATAAGTCATTCCCAGCGGGGACCCCCCCGGGGGCCGGTATGTAAAAATAAGTTATGCCCAGCTTGACCCCCCCGGGCCGTATTATGATAAAAGTTGATGTCCCACTTGACCCCCCCCCGGGGGGCCAGTAGTATGATAATAAGTTGATGTCCCACTTGGACCCTCCCGGGCCGTATGTATAATAAAAATTATGTCCCAGCTTGGACCCTCCCGGGCCGGGATGTATGGTAATAATTGATGTCCTTGACGACCCTCCCGGGGCCGTATGTATGTAAATAAGTTGATGTCCCAGCGTGGACCCCCCGGGCCGTATGTATGATAAAAGTCGATTGTCCTTGAGGGAAACCCTCCCGGGCCGGTATGTATGATAATAAGTTGATGTCCCAGCTTGGACCCTCCCGGGCCGGTATGTATGATAATAAGTTGATGTCCCAGCTTGGACCCTCCCGGGGCCGGTATGTATGATGATAAGTCGATGTCCCACTTGGATCCTCCCGGCCGGAAATGTATGATAATAATTTTGATGTCCCAGCGTGGACCCCTCCCGGCTGGTATGATGATAATAAGTCGATGCCCTTTACGGACCCTCCCGGGCCGTATGTAGATAAAAAAGTTGATGTCCCAGCTTGGACCCTCCCGGGCCGTTATGTATGATTATAAGTTGATGTCCCAGCGTGGACCCTCCCGGGTCCGGTTTGTATGATAATAAGTTGATGTCCTTGACGGACCCTCCCGGGGCCGGTATGTATGATAATAAGTTGATGTCCCAGCTTGGACCCTCCCGGGCCGGTATGTATGATAATAAGTTGATGTCCCAGAGTGGACCCTCCCGGGGCCGGTATGTATGATAATAAGTTGATGTCCTTGACGGACCCTCCCGGGCCGGTATGTATGATAATAAGTTGATGTCCCAGCTTGGACCCTCCCGGGCCGGTATGTATGATAATAAGTTGATGTCCCAGCTTGGACCCTCCCGGGCCGTAGGGATGAAAATAATTGATGTCCCAGTTTGGGAAAACCTCCCGGGCCGGAAATGTATGAAAATAATCGATGTCCCACTTGGACCCCCCCGGGCCTTTATGTATGATAATAAGTTGATGTCCTTGACGGACACTCCCGGGCCGTTATGTATGATAATAAATTGATGTCCCACTTGACCCTCCCGGCCGGGAATGTAGATAATAAGTTGTGTCCTTGCACGGACCCTCCCGGCCGGTATGTATGATAATAAGTTGCTGTCCCAGTTTGGACCCTCCTGGGCCCGGTATGTATGATCATAAGTTGATGTCCCAGCTTGGACCCTCCCGGGCCGGTATGTATGATAATAAGTTGATGTCCCAGCTTGGACCCTCCCGGGGCCGGTATGTATGATAATAAGTTGATGTCCTTGACGGACCCTCCCGGGCCAGTATGTATGATCATAAGTTGATGTCCCAGCTTGGACCCCCCGGGCCGGATGTATGATAATAATTTTGATGTCCTTGACGGACCCCCCGGGCCGGTATGTAGATAATAAGTTGATTCCCCAGCTTGGACCCCCCCGGGGCCGTATGTATGATAATAATGTTATTCCCTTTGACGGACCCTCCCGGGCCGTATGTATGATAATAATTTGATGTCCCACTTGGACTCCCCCGGCCGTAATGTATATAATAATTGATGCCCATTTGACCCTCCCGGGCCTGTATGTATGATAAAATTGATGTCCCACGTGCCCCCTCCCGGCCGTATGTATGATAATAAGTGATGTTCCCAGCTTGGACCCTCCGGGCCGAAATGTATAAATAAGCTGAGTCCCACTTGGACCCTCCCGGGCCGTATTATGATAAAATTTGATCCCAGCTTGGACCCTCCCGGGCCGGTATGTAGATAATAATTTTGATTTTCCCAGCTTGGACCCTCCCGGGCCGTATGTATGATAATAATTTGATGTCCCAGCTTGGCCCCCTCCGGGCCGTATGTATGAAATAAGTTGATGCCCCAGCTTGGCCCCTCCCGGGCCGTATTTATGATAAAAATTTTGATGTCCCAGCTTGACCCCCCCCGGGCCGTTATTATGATAATAAGTTGATGTCCCAGCTTGGACCCTCCCGGGGCCGGTATGTATGATAATAAGTTATGTCCTTAGGGACCCTCCCGGGGCCGGTCTGTATGATAATAAGTTGCTGTCCCAGCTTGGACCCTCCCGGGCCGGTATGTATGATAATAAGTTGATGTCCTTGACGGACCCTCCCGGGGCCGGTATGTATGATAATAAGTTGATGTCCCAGTTTGGACCCTCCCGGGGCCGGAATGTATGATAATAAGTTGATGTCCCAGCGGGGACCCGCCCGGGGCCCGTATGTATAAAATAATTTTGATTCCAGTTTGGGACCCTCCCGGCCGTATGTATATAATAAGTTGATGTCCCCAGCTTGGGACCCTCCCGGGCCGGTATGTATGATAATAAGTTGATGTCCCAGCGAGGACCCTCCCGGGCCGGTAAGTATGATAATAAGTTGATTTTCCCACTTTGGACCCTCCGGGGCCCGGGTAGTTGTTTATAATTGATTCCCAGCTTGGACCCTCCCGGGGCCGGTATGTATGATAATAAGTCGATGTCCTTGACGGACCCTCCCGGGCCGGTATGTATGATAATAAGTTGATGTCCCAGCTTGGACCCTCCCGGGGCCGGTATGTATGATAATAAGTTGATGTCCCAGCTTGGACCCTCCCGGGGCCGGTATGTATGATAATAAGTTGATGTCCCAGCTTGGACCCTCCCGGGGCCGGTATGTATGATAATAAGTTGATGTCCCAGCTTGGACCCTCCCGGGGCCGGTATGTATGATAATAAGTTGATGTCCCAGCTTGGACCCTCCCGGGCCGGTATGTATGATAATAAGTTGATGTCCCAGCTTGGACCCTCCCGGGGCCGGTATGTATGATAATAAGTTGATGTCCTTGACGGACCCTCCCGGGGCCGGTATGTATGGTAATAATCGATGTCCTTAAAGGGACCCTCCCGGTCCGGTATGTATGCTAATAAGTTGATGTCCAAGCTTAGACCCTCCCGGGGCGGTATGTATGATGATAAGTCGATGTCCCAGCTTGGACCCTCCCGGGGCCGGTATGTATGATAATAAGTCGATGTCCTTGACGGACCCTCCCGGGCCCGGTCTGTAGGATAATAAGTAGATGTCCCAGCGTGGACCCTCCTGGGGCCGGTATGTATGATAATAAGTTGATGTCCCAGCTTGGACCCTCCCGGGGCCGGTATGTATGATAATAAGTTGATGTCCCAGCTTGGACCCTCCCGGGGCCGGTATGTATGATAATAAGTTGATGTCCCAGCTTGGACCCTCCCGGGCCGGTATGTATGATAATAAGTCGATGTCCTTGACGGACCCTCCCGGTGCTCGTAGCCTCCGCTCACGGTTTATAGCCGCCGCGCAGTAATGGAGTGCGGAGATTTGGAAGAGCTGTAAATATTTATTTCTGGGCTGCAGCGGAGGCGCGGGCCCAGGTGCGAGGCCTCAGCGGCACTCCTGATGTTTATTGGCGTTTGCTGGGGTCTGTGCCTCCGGCAGATGCATCAGGGCAGCGGGGTCTGTGCACCATCAATGTCATCCGGGCAGCACCCTCTCCCTAAATCCTGGGGGTGAGGCCACTGTACATTGCTGGCTCCACTGTATGTGATGGAGCCTCTGAGGAGATGGAGCTCTGGGATGGAGCGTTATCTATGGAGGTCACCGCCTGGCAGCTCTCATCAATGATCTGATAACAGATGAATGGGGAGATCCAGTCACAATTTAGGAAATCCCAAGAGTTAGGGACATTGGTGGTAGGAAATGTCTGACTAATGCGCCTCCCCCGGTCACAAAACCGGGAGAGAAGAAGCAGCGCACACAACTTTACTCCCTGGTCCTTGGTGCCTTCTGTGTCCTCCTACATTGTGAGCGTGGCGCCCCCTGGCTTCTGCATTAGTTACCACATGAAAACTTAGAGAAGGGGAACATCTCTCCTTATGGAGAGCACCAGTTAAGGTGTTTAGTGTTTTGATTGCCTTTTAGCCCACTGCTAAGCATCTGCATATCACAAGGCATTATGGGAAAGGAGCTGGGAAGCTCACTGCGCCCTCTATTGGTTGTAACAAATCCTCAATTTACTTCTGATTCACTGAATCTTTGAGAAGCAAAAAGGAATATTAGTCAAGCCAATATGGCTCATCTACATACGACTATTTCTACATCAGTGTAGAGCAGAGCAATACTGGCTTGACTGGGTGGGAGGCAATGAGAGGCTGAGAGAAGGGGAACATCTCTCCTTATGGAGAGCACCAGTTAAGTGAGCTTCCCAGCTTCTTTCCCATAATGCCTTGCGATATGCAGATGCTTAGTAGTGGGTTAAAAGGATATCAAAACACTACACACCTTAACTGGTGCTCTCCATAAGGAGAGATGTTCCCCTTCTCTCAGCCACTCATTGCCTCCCACCCAGTCAAGCCAGTATCGCTCTGCTCTACACTGATGAGGGTCGAAACCCTGAAACGGTCGTATGTAGATGAGCGATATTGGCTTGACTAATATTCCTTTTTGCTTCTCAAAGATTCATTGAATCAGAAGTAAATTGAGGATTTGTTACAACCAACAGAGGGCGCAGTGAGCTTCCCAGCTCCTTTCCCATAATGCCTTGTGATACACATGAAAACTTAGTAACAGAGACAAGGTCGCAGGGGCCCCTATAATAGAGACAACGTCGCAGGGGCCCCTATAATAGAGACATTGTCACAGGGGCCCCTGTAATGGAGACAACGTCGTAGGCACCCCTATAACAGAGACAATGTCATAGGGGCACCTATAATAGAGACAACCGCAGGGGCCCCTATAATAGAGACAAGGTCACAGGGGGCCCCTATAATAGAGAGAACCGCAGGGGCCCCTATAATAGAGACAAGGTCGCAGGGGCCCCTATACTAGAGACAACCGCAGGGGCCCCTATACTCGAGACAAGGTCGCAGGGGCCCCTATAATAGAGACACGGTTGCAGGGGCCCCTATAATAGAGACACCCGCAGGGGCCCCTATAATAGAGACACATCCCAATATCAGCAGCGCACTATCAACTAAAAAACTATGACAAGGCACATTGGAATTTTTGAAAAAAGCATTTCTGCTATTTAAGATACATGAAAAATTGTTGAGGTTCTTAGTTCCCATTTTTGATCAAAACTGCTTAAGCCCACCTCCCAATCTTCAAGGGGACCTCAAATGCAGGTGGGTCCTACACTAACATTACCTCTCTTTGGGGCCAGTTCAGCCCCCCTGAAGTATCCTCAGTCGCAGAAAGTAAGTAGCAGTAGCTTTTTTAAAAAAATTCCAATGTTTTTTTTTATAGTTTTTTAGTTGATAGTGCGCTACTGATACTGGAATGTGTATGTTTATTGCTGCCGCAACAGTGCGCACCATATATTGTTTCTTATAATAGAGACAATGTTGTAGGGGCCCCTATAACAGAGGACGACGCGTTATCTGGGAGCAGGAACAGCAGGTTACAGGTGTCTACAATTTCTGTGCATTTTATGTTAGTGCAAAGAAACAGGAGAATCCAGCTCAACCAACACGAGGCGGAAACTGTGACTGTACGGAAAGTCCAAAGCCTTGAAATGTACAGAAGTATGGACAGCAGGAGGCTCAGGGGTTAGTATGGGCAGCACGGTGGCTCAGGGTTAGTATGGGCAGCACGGTGGCTCAGGGTTAGTATGGGCAGCACGGGGCTCAGTGGTTAGTTTTGGGCAGCACGGGGGCTCGGGGGTTAGTAGGGGCAGCACGGTGGCTCAGGGGGTAGTATGGGCAGCACAGGGCTCAGGGTTAGTATGGGCAGCACATGGCTCAGGTGATAGTATGGGCAGCACAGTGGCTCAGGGGTCAGTATGGGCAGCACTGTGGCTCAGTGGTTAGTATGGGCAGCACGGCGGCTCAGGGGTTAGTATGGGCAGCACGGTGGCTCAGGGGTTAGTATGGCACAGGGTGGCTCAGGGGTTAGTATGGGCAGCAGGGGGCTGAGGGGGTAGTAAGGGCCGCACGTGGTTCAGGGTTTAGTATGGGCAGCACGGTGGCTCAGAGGTAGTATGGGCAGCACAGGGCTCAGGGGTTAGTATGGGCAGCACGGTGGCTCAGTGGTTAGTATGGGGCAGCATGGTGGCTCAGTGGTTAGTATGGGCAGCAGGGTGTCTCAGGGGTTAGTAGGGCAGCACAGTGGCTCAGGGGTTAGTATGGGCAGCACGGTGGCTCAGTGATTAGTATGGGCAGCAGGTGGCTCAGTGGTTAGTATGGGGCAGCATGGTGGCTCAGGGTTAGTATGGGCAGCATGGTGGCTCAGGGTTAGAAAATGGGCAGCCCCGTGGCTCAGTGGTTAGTATGACAGCACATTTGGCTCAGGGGTTAGTAGGGGCAGCACGGTGGCTCAGGGTTAGTATGGCAGCACGGTGGCTCAGGGTTAGTATGGCAGCACAGTGGCTCAGTGGTCAGTGTGGGCAGCACGGTGGCTCAGTGGGTAGAAATGGGCAGCACGGGGCTCAGGGTTAGTAGGGGCAGCAGGGTGGCTCAGGGGTTAGTATGGGCGGCACAGTGGGCCAGTGGTTAGTATGGGCAGCACGGTGGCTATGGGGTTAGTATGGGCAGCACAGTGGCTCAGTGGTTAGTTTTGAGCAGCACGGGCTCAGGGTTAGTATGGGCAGCACGTGGTAAGTGGTTAGTAATGGGAGAACATTTGGCTCAGGGGTTAGTATGAGCAGCACGGTGGCTCAGTGGTTAATATGGGCAGCAACAGTGGCTCAGGGTTAGTAGGGGACAGCACAGTGGCCCAGTGGTTTTAGTAGGGCAGCACGGTGGCTCAGGGGGTTAGTATGGGCAGCACGGTGGCTCAGGGGTAGTATGGGCAGCAAGGTGGCTCAGGGTTAGTAGGGGCCCAGCACAGTGTCTCAGTGGTTAGTTTGGGGCAGCAGGGTGGCTCAGGGTTTAGTATGGGCAGCACGGTGGCTCAGTGGTTAGTATGGGCAGCACAGTGGCTCAGTGTTAGTATGAGCAGCAGGGTGGCTCAGTGGTTTGTAAGGCAGCACGGGCTCAGGGGTTAAGTATGGGCAGCACGGTGGCTCAGGGGTTAGTATGGGCAGCACAGGTGCTCAGGGGTTAGTATGGGCAGCACGGTGGCTCAGTGGTTAGTATGGGCAGCACGGTGGCTCAGGGGTTAGTATGGGGCAGCACGGTGGCTCAGGGGTTAGTATGGGCAAGCACGGGTCAGTGGTTAGTATGGGCGCACGGTGGCCAGGGGATTAGTATGGGCAGAAACGGTGGCTCGGGGGTTTGTAGGGCAGCTCAGTGGCTCAGGGGTTAGTTGGGCAGCACGGTGGCTCAGTGGTTAGTATGGGCCAGCACGGTGGCTCAGTGGTTAGTAGGGGCAGCACATGGCTCAGGGTTAGATGGGCATCACGGTGGCTCAGGGGTTAGTAGGGGGCAGAAACGGTGGCTCAAGGGGGTTAGTATGGGCAGCACAGTGGCTCAGGTGTTAGTATGGGCAGCACGGTGGTTCAGTGGTTAGTATGGGCAGTACGGTGGCTCAGTGGTTAGTATGGGCAGCAGAGGCTCAGTGGTTAGTATGGACAGCATGGTGGCTCAGTGGTTAATATGGGCAGCACGGTGACTCAGTGGTTAGTATGAGCAGCACGGTGACTCAGTGATTAGTATGGGCAGCATGGTGACTCAGTGGTCAATATGGGCAGCACAGTGGCTCAGTGTTTAGCATTGTTTCTTGCATCACTGCAGTCCTGGGTTCATATCCCACTAGTGACCACATCTGTAGAAGTTTGTGTGTTCTCTGGGTTTCCTCCAGTTTCCCCTTCCCACTTCAAAAATACCTGAAATTAAGACTTTGTGCCTCAGTGGGGACGGAGAGCGATGTAAATAATGACAATCTCTGTACCGCGCTGCGGAATATGACAGAGCTTTAGAAATAGAGAAAATAGTAACAATTTAATGTAAAAGCCTTTTTAACATCATATTTATTGCGTCTTATTTGAACTTCTAGGGGGCAGCCGAACACCCAAAGTGTTGTAAGTTGCATTGAACATAGTTTCATAGTTTGTAAGGCCGAAAAAAGACAAGACGTCCATCCAGTTCAGCCTGTTGTGCTAAGGTGTGGATGAGGTAAAAGCCAATTGTCCTCATTTTAGTGAAAAATTTCTTCCCGACTCCAATCTGGCAATCAGAATAAATCCCTTGATCAATGACCCCCCTCTAGAATCCCAGTCACTATAACTTGTTATATTATTACATCTAGAAATGTTTCCAGACCCTTCTCCAGAATCCTGGTCACTATAACTTGTTATATTATTACATCTAGAAATGTATCCAGACCCTTCTCCAGAATCCCGGTCACTATAACTTGTTATATTATTACATCTAGAAATGTATCCAGACCCTTCTCCTGAATCCTAGTCACTGTAACTTGTTATATTATTACGCTCCAGAAATGCATCCAAACCCTTTTTGAACTCTGTCAGTGAATTCACCATGACAATTTCCTCTGGCAGAGGGAAATTTCCCTAGTCTCACTGCTCTTACAGTAAATAATCCCTTTCTATGTTTATGTAGAAACTTTTTTCCTCAAGACGTAAAGGATGCCCCCTTGTTCTAGATACAGCCCTGGGTATAAATAAGTCTTGGGAGAGATCTCTATATTGACAATTAATATATTTAAACATATTCATTATGTCCCGCCGAAGCCGTCTTTTCTCTAAACTAAATAACCCTAATCTTGCTAATCTTTCTGGGTATTGTAGTCCACCCAGTCCTTTTATTATTTTTGTTGCTGCCGCCTTTGTACCTGTTCAAGCTCTACAATGTCTTTCCTGTGCACTGGTGCCCAAAACTGTCCACAATATTCCATGTGTGGTCTAACCAGTGACTTTTATAATGGGAGAATAATGTTCTCATCATGTGCATCTATGCCCCTTTTAATGCACCCCATGATCCTATTTGCCTTGGCAGCTGCTGCCTGACACTGGCTGCTACAGTTAAGTTTACTGTCCACCAGGATTCCCAAGTCCTTCTCCATGTCACTTTTACCCAGTGTTTTTCCATTTAACATGTAATCATGTAATGGATTTCTCTTCCCCATGTGCATAACCTTGCATTTATCTGTGTTAAACCTCATCTGCCATTTCCCTGCCCAGGCCTCCAACTTATCCAGATCCCTTTGTAATAACATATTATCCTCTATTGTGTTGATTACTTTACAGAGCTTAGTATCATCTGCAAAGATCGATATTCTACTGTGTATTCCCTGTGTAAGATCATTAATGAAAATGTTGAAGAGGATAGGACCCAATACTGATCCCTGTCGTACCCCACTAGTAACAGGGATCCAGTCTGAGTATGTACCATTAATTACCACCCTTTGTTTTCTATCAGTGAGCCAGTTGCTTACCCACTTGCACACATTTTCCCCCAGTCCAAGCATTCATGTGATCAAAGTAACACATTTAGAGTTACAGGTAACGAATTCGGAAACTGGATATTTTTTCCTTTAACTGTAGAAGTAAAACATTGAACCCTAATAGAATATGAACATTAAGGGACGTAACATTTTATGGCCACATCTGCAGAAGCCTCTGTGCGTCAACAACGGTTTATTAGCAGCTTCACGTGATTTCAAAAACCTGGGAGAATCTTCATTGGCAGCAGCAGGAGCTCGCTCCATCTTGTAGAATGAAGGTCAATGTTTCTTGATTATGTTTGATATTACTTTATATTGTGTCTATAGCAAAGGGCACAACATGCTTAAAAGGGGTTGAGGACTATCCGCAAACTCCATGGAATAGAATCATTAGATTCACTCCTAAGGGAGCTCCTGGAATTACCTGAATGCACGCACTATATTCAGAACTCCCATAGAAGTGAATGGAGTGGACGAGCGCATGCACCACCCTCCTCATTCATATGCATAGTGGACTCGCAGCTCAGGGTTGACCTCCGCAGGAGATTTTATCTTCTGGTAAAAACTCTTTAAAGGGGTTTTGCCAGGAAGTGAGTTCCTTACTTCCTTATAATCTCAGGGGAGAATATAAACAACGCTGCAGGGGTGAGAGGGAGGGGGGTGAGCAGAGAGGGAGGAATAAGGGAGTGTCTCAAAACTTAATTTAAATAATAACATTACAACAGTGGATTCTCTATACAACAGACAGCCTCATACACTGCACTTTCTCCCCAGCCCCTTCAAAGCTCATTCATGTTCCCTGTCATCAGATAAGAAGTGCAAACATGGAAGTGCGGCCAGATCAGCTCCCTGTCAGCTCCTGATCGTGTCTAATATAAACTTTCAGGAAACTAAGGGGGACTGAGCAATGCTGTAGCTCTCACAGGCTTCACTTTTTGTAATCACATATATTTAGAAAAGTTATTAACTACCCATTTTGGAGGATCCTACATCAACATTACATTGTGGCAAAACCCCTTTAAGCACCAGGCCTGAGGCCTGAAAAGGTCTTATAGGGGTTGTCTCACCATGCTGCTTCTCAGTGCCACAAGCAGCTTCAGATTCACACTCTTCCTAATCCATAGTTCCATAGCAGTAATTAGCATATCAGTTCTGTATTCAGAGCTCTTCTACTTGCACTGACATGAGAGCAGGAGATCTTATCTATAGCACAGAGAGCTTCACAGCTCAAAGTAATCAAGTAATGATCTCTTTCGTTTGTTAGATATTACACACTCTGTTCTCACCCTGCTGGCTGTTCTGCTCTCACTCCCTGCTCTCTGACTAATCACAAAGAGGTAACATCTCCTGAATCAGTAATATCAAAAGACCAATGTCATTTTCATGTTGAAAGCTTTGTAGTGAGACCTCTTTCATGAACAACTGAATACTTCAGTTTTTGTCTCCCTGCATTTAAACAGTCATACTTTTTTATTTTCAGTGAGTCCCTGTGTGTCCCATACTAACCACTGAGCCATTGAACTGCTCTGTACTAACCACTGAGTCACCATGTGACACATACTAACCACTGAGCCACCAAACTGCTCTGTACTAACCCCTGAGTAACTATGTGACCCATACTAACCACTGAGCCACTGAACTGCTCTTTACTAGCCACCGAGTCACTGAGACCCATACTAACCACTGAGCCACTGAACTGCTCTGTACTAATCACTGAGTCACCATGTGACCCATACTAACCACTAAGCCACCAAACTGCTCTATACTAAGCACTGAGTCACCATGTTACCCATACTAACCACTAAGCCACCGAACTGCTCTATACTAACCTCTGAGTCACCATGTGACCCATACTAACCACTGAGCCACCAAACTGTTCTGTGCTAACCACCGAGTCACTGTGCTGCCGAAACTAAGCACCAACCCTCTATATTGCTATGTACAAACCACTGAGTCCCCGTGCGGCTCATATTAACCACTGAGCCACCAAACTGCTCTGTACTAACCACTAAAGTTTGTGGCTTTTTTTACGTTATTAATTTTCACATAAATCTTAGAAACTTTTTATAGTTTTTGCTGCAGATTTAAACACATGAATAAGGCAGTGTGTGACCCCGGCCGCACGCTTCCTGTTTACAGTATGAACAAGCATTAGTGTCAGGAGACGTCCACGGTTTGTCTATTATATACAGTGTCCGGAGTGTGAATATTGCTGCGCATTCCTCAGCATCGCGTTACAAAGTTATCAGAGGGTTCTGCATAGGACGGAGATCTCTGGGAGTCCTCTGTCTCTGACCGGCAATGATAGCGGCTGATCTCAGTAGTAAGAAGCAAACAATCACTCATATATCAGTAATAGCCAAGAAACTATAGGGCGTCATTGATTAATTATCTTCATCTGTAATTGCTGCCGTCCCGCTCTTGTGTATCCTAAAAATATATGGACAATGACCGCACTGGAGACGACCATCGGATACAACAGTTTGTGACAAGGTAAAAAGCTTCAAATCTCCCCTTCCTGTTCAGGCTGTGGGTGGTTCTACTGCTTCAGGCTCCCACTTCCTGTTCAGGCTGTGGGCGATTCTACAGCTTCAGGCTCCCACTTCCTGTTCAGGCTGGGGGGGGGGGAGGTTTCTACAGCTTCAGGCTCCCACTTCCTATTCTGGCTGTGGGCGGTTCTACAGCTTCAGGCTCCCACTTCCTATTCTGGCTGTGGGCGGTTCTACAGCTTCAGGCTCCCACTTCTTATTCAGGCTTGGGGGGAGGGTTTCTACAGCTTCAGGCTCCCACTTCCTATTCTGGCTGTGAGTGGTTCTACAGCTTCATGCTCCCACTTCCAGTTCAGGCTGTGAGCGGTTCTACAGCTTCTGGCTCCCATTTCCTGTTCAGGCTGTGAGTGGTTCTACAGCTTCAGGCTAGCATTTCCTGTTCAGGCTGTGGGCAGATCTGCAGCTTCAGACTCTCTTCTTGTTCAGGCTGTGTGCGGTTCTACAGCCTCAGGTTCCCACTTCCTGTTCTGGCTGTGGGAAGTTCTACAGTTTCAGGCTCCCATTTCCTGTTTGGGCAAAAGTGATTGAAATATCAGCTCTGCTATTCCTAGCTATTCCTGTTAGAGTGACATGAGTGCAGGAGATGTGTAAACTGTAGTGCACAACTCTACAGAGCTCTAAATGGTAATCACCTGCCAGTAAGTAGTGGAAACAAGATCCCGTCATCAAGATAGGGAATAAAGCTTGCAGTGAGTCAGCTTTCTCAGACACGGCTGCTGGAGCAATGAGAGACAGGTGGTCGGTAACCTAGGAAAGTTTGTGTACACAAGCAGGAGATGACATTTCCTCTATCTCCTTCACACAGTAAAATCAAAAGAGCAATATTTTTGGTAGAAGTCTTCATTTACCGTTACCTACAGGTTGAAAGCCGATCAATAAGGTGGGGGATTTCCCTTTTAAAAGGGCCCTAAATGTAGAGGGACATTTCCCGGGTTTTTAAAGTAACAGGTAATTTGCAGGGGAAAGGAAAAAAAAAAAAGGGGAAATAAAACCTTCACTGGAGAGAAAAAGACCCGGGTGTGTAAAACGCAGCCCTTACTGCGTCGCCTGTGGTTGGCGGGCGCGGGGGGGTTTTTTTCAGCCTTTTGAACGACTGGGGGAAACCCTGTTTTTGGGAAACGAAGGACGACCCAAACCATTTGAACGTGGGGGACGAGCAAACACCTAAACGGGGTTCCTTTTTGCCCCCCCCCCCCGGTGATACTTAGTTACACGTGTGCAGGACCCATCTCCCGGGGGATACCAGGGGAACTTTCGGGGGAGGGTTTTTTTGCCCAGGGGGGGGCTCCCTGCGGGGGGGAATGTTAAAAAAAAATTTAAAATGAGGCAGATCCATTTTCCCCCCTGCCCCGGGGCCACAAGAGTCTCCAAAAACCTGTGGGGGGCAAGGGAAGAAAAAAACTTTTGGTTTCTCAGCGTTTACATGACTTTTTACATAGAAGGAGATGAGGGGACAACAGCAAAGAAGTGACCACAACCATTTACACAAGGACTCCAGGAGAAGATACAGATTATACAGCTCGACATCAATGGCTGCTTGTTACATTGTGTCTGATTTATGTGATTGTTACATCATTAGCTGTGTTACTATTTACTAATAGATACAAGGCAGGTAGTGGATCCTCTGTGGCAACTGCAAGTGTGGCAGAGGACCCTGCCGGGGAGCAGAATCCATAAACCCCTGCGGGGAAACCCAAAAGGGTCCCCTAACCTGACCCATTTGCTCCCCATACAAACCCCCGGAGCCCCCGTGCTGCCCATTCTAAACCATAGCCACCGTGTGCCCATTTACAAAAACCCTGACCCACCGTGTGCCCATTCAAACCATGGCCCCCGGGCTCCCCTTTCTAACCGACCCACCGTGTTGCCCATTTTTAAAAATGGCCCCCGTGTGAAAAAATTAACCTATCCCCCTTGAGCCCCCTTTGTGCCTTTCAAACCCCACTGGGGAAACCGTCCCTCCCATACCCCCCCTGAGCCACCGTGTGCCCATACTCCCCTGAGCCCCCGTCCCCACCCATACTAACCTCTGGCCACCGTGCTGCCATACAAACCCCAACTGAGCCACCGTGCTCCCCAAAATACTATCCCTGAGCCCCCTTTGCTCCCCCATATTTAACCCCTGAGCCCCCTGCTGACATATAACCCCTGACCCCACCGTGCTCCCCATACAAAAACCCCTAAGCCTCGTGCTGCACATACAAACCCCCTGAGCCACCGTGCTGCCATATAACCCCCGGAGCCACCGGGGCTGCCCTTACCCCCCACTGGGGCCAAACCGTGCGCCCTTTACTGCCCCCTGAGCCCCGGGCTGCCCATACAAAACCAACGGGAGTACCGGATCCCCCTAAAACCCCCGAGCCACCTTTCCCTTCCCCAAAACAAACCCCCTGAGCCCCCCGTGCTGCCCTTAAAACCCCTGAGCCACCGTGTGCCCATACAAACCCCTTTGAGCCACCGTGCTCCCCATTTTAAACCACTAAACCCACCGTGCTCCCCATACAAACCCCTGAGCCCCCGTTCCCTCCCCATTTTAAACCACTGACCCAACTGTGCTGCCCTTTACAAACCCCCCTGAGCCACGTGCGGGCCCCATAAAACCACTGGGGCCACTGTGCTCCCCTTTACAAAACCCCCCTTGAGCCACCGTGCTCCCCTTTACAAACCCGCCTGGCCGCCGTGCTGCCCATAAAAACCCACTAAAGCCCCCGTGTGCCCTTTACAAACCCCTGACCCACCCGGGGGGGCCCACACTAACCACTGAGCCACCGTCCCTGCCCATACAAACCAACTGAGCCCCCGTGGGGCCCATCTAACCCTGACCCCCCGGTGCTCCCCAATAAAACCCTGGGCCACCGTGCTCCCCATACAAAACCACTGAGCCCCGTTGCTCCTTTTTAAACCAATGACCCAAACCCTCCCTCCCCAAATACTAACCATGAGCCCTGTGCTGCCCATATGACCCCTGACCCCACTTTTCTCCCCATTTAAAACCCCCTGAAGCCACCGTGCTGCCTACTAACCCCTGCCCCCCGTGCGGGCCCTTACAAACCACGAGCCCCGTGCTCCCCATTACAAAACCCCTGAGCACTTTTGCGGCCCATAAAACCCGCTGAGCCACTTTGCTCCCCTTTAAAACCCCCCTTGAGCCCCCAAGGGCTGCCCATACTAAACCCCCTAAAGCCACCTTGTTGCCCTTTCAAACCCCCTGACCCACTGTGCTGCCCATACTACCCACGAGCCCCCTGTGCTGCCCATACTAACCCCGGGGCCCACCGTGCTGCCCTTTTACTAACCAGGGTTGCCATGGGTGGCTGCCCAACTAACCCCGAGCCCCCCTGTGCCCTTTACTAACCCCTGGGGCCCCCGGGGGTGCCCATAAAAACCCACTGAGCCACCGTGCTGCCCCATACAAACCAAATTGAGCCCCCGGTTGCTGCCCAAAACTAACCCCTGAGCAAACGTTGGCCCATACTAACCACTGACCCAAAATTTGCTCCCCATTTTTTCCCCCGGAGCCATGTGCTGCCTTCAACCCCGGGCCCACAGTGCTGCCCATAAAACCATGAGCCCCCCGTTGCCTTACTAACCACTGACCCATCTTTGCCCCCCATACTAAAAAACTGACCCCACCTTTTGCTGCCCATACAAAACCAACTGAGCCCCCGTGTCCCTTTTAAAACCCCCTGGGGCCACCTTTGCTCCCCTTTACAAACCCCTTTGAGCCACCGTGTGCCCTTCCCAAACCACTGAGCCACCGTGCTGTATACTAACCATTTGAGCCACCGTGCTGCTCATACAAAACCCCGGGACCCAAACGTGCTGCCCTTTAAAAAACCCCCGACCCAACGTTGCTGCCCATACTAACCCCTGACCCCACCGTGTTGCCCATATAACCCTGACCCAAAACGTGCCCCCATACTAACCCCTGACCCGCCCTGTTTCCCCATACTAACCACTGAGCCCCCGTGTGCCCATACAAAACCACTAAAACCCCAAATGCTGCCATAAAACCACAAACCCCACCGTGCTGCCCATACTAAACCACTAAAACCACCTTTTGACTTTATAACCCCTGAGCCCCCGGCTGCCCTTTACTGGACCCTGAGCCGCCGTGTCCCCTTTACTCCCCCCTGAGCCACCGTGCTCCCCATACAAAACCACGGAGCCCCCGGGCTCCCGGATACTAACCCCCTGACCCAAGTGTTTGCCCTTTCAAACCCAACTGAACCCCATGTCCCCTTTACAAACCAAATGGGGCCACCGTGCTGCCCTTTACTAACCACTGAACCACCATGCTGCCCTTATAACACCAACCCCCGTGCTGCCTACTAAACCAAAAAGCCCCCCGTTTTTGAACATACAAACCCCCTGAGCCACCGTGTTCCCCATACTTACCCCTGAGCCCCCGTGCTCCCCATACTAACCCCTGAGCCCCGTGGGGCCTTACAAACCCCCTGAGTCCCCGGGGCTCCCCATACTAACCACTGAGCCCCCGTGTGCCCTTAAAAAACTACTGAGTTTCCGGTCCCCATACTAACCCTGAGCCCCGTGTGCCCTTTACTAAAACCCCTAAACCCAGGGTGTCCCCATACTAACCACTGGGCCTCCGGGGCTAACTTACTAACCCCTGAGCCACCGTGCGCCCTTTACAAACCACTGGGCCCCCGTTCTGACATACAACCACGACCCCACTGTGTTTGCCCATATTTAGCCACAAAGCCACCTTTGCTGCCCTTTTAAAACCCATGGGGCCCGTGTCCCCATATTTCCCCCTGAGCCAAACCGTCTCCCCATAAAACCATGAGCCCCCGTGCTGCTATACTACCCCAATGACCCATTTGGCTCCCCAATTTAACCCTGAGCCCCGTGCTGCCCATACAAACCCCTGAGCCATGTCCCTCCCCAATATTTAACCCTTTTTGGAAGGGGGGGGGGGGGGCCCCCCGTGCTCCCCATACTAACTGGAACCCCACCGTTGCCATAAAAACCACTGAGCCCCCGTGCTGCCCCATACAAACCCATTTGAGCCACTGTGCTGCCATTATAACCCCTGAGCCACAGTGTCCCCCTTTACTAACCCCTAAACCCCCACCTTTGGGGCCCCCATACAAACCACTAAAACCACCGTGGGGCCCTTTACAAACCCACTGAGCCCCCGTGCTGCCCCTAATTAAAAACCTGACCCCACTGGGGGGGGCCCCTTTCAAAACAATGAGCCCCCGTGTGCCCCCTACAAAACCCCTGACCCACAGTGCTGCCCATAAAACCCTGACCCAACCGTGCTCCCCATACAAACCCCCCTGACCCACCGTGCTCCCCATACAAACCCCTAAAGCCAGTGTGTGCCCATACAAACCCCCTGACCCAGTTTTGCTCCCCATAAAACCCCCGGAGCCCCCGTGTCCCCCATACTAACCATTAGCCCCCGTTTTGCCCTACAAACCCCGGGCCCCAAACCGAGCGGGCCCCTTCCCAAACCCCAACGGGAGCCCCTTTACTGCCCAACAACCCCTAAACCCCCTTTGCTGCCCTTTCTAACCCCTGAGCCACATTGAAAAGCCATATAACCCCTGAGCCACCGGGGCCCCCATACTAACCCCTGAGCCCCCTTTTGCTGCCCATACAAACCCCCTGACCCACCGTGTGCCCATAAAAAACCCCTGAGCCACCGGGGCTCCCCGTACAAACCCCCTTTGAGCCACCGGGGCTGCCTTTACAAACCCCCTGGGGCCCGGTGTCCCAAATACTAAACCCTGAGCCCCCGTGCTCCCCATACAAAACCCCCTGAGCCACCGTGCTCCCCTTTTACTCCACTGAACCACCGTCTGCCCATACAAACCCCCTGACCCCAGTGTGCTGCCCATAAAACCCCCTGAGCCACGTGTGCCATATTTACCCCACTGGCCACTTTTGCTGCCCTTTACAAAACCCACTGAGCCACCGTGCTGCTCTTACTAACCATGGCCCCCCGGGGCCCTGCTCATATTTAAACCCGGGGCCCACTGGTGCCCATACAAAACCCCTAAACCCAAACGAGTTTGATACAAACCCCATGAGCCACCGTGCTGCCCAAAAAAACCCACTGAGCCACCGTGCTGCCCTTTACTAACCACGAGCCACCCGTGCTGTCCATAAAAACCCCCTGACCCAACTGTGCTGCCCATACAAACCCCCTGGGCCCCCTTTTGTGCCCCGTACTAAAACTAAAACCCCACCTTTGCTCCCCATACAAAACCACTGAGCCCCCGTGTTTAAACTTTACAAACCCCCCTGAGCCACTGTGCCCATACTAACCACTGGCCCCCGTGCTGCCTTTACAAACCCACTGACCCACTGTGTGCCCAAAATTACCCCCACTGAGCCACCGTGTCCCCTTACTAACCCCCTGAGCCCCCGTGCTCCCCTACAAAAACCTGAGCCACCGTGGGTTGCCCTTTACTACCACTGACCCACCGTGCTGCCTATACTACCCCACTGGGGCCAGTGTGTGCCCATAAAAACCCCTGAGCCCCCGTGCTCCCCATTCAAACCCGGGGACCCAACGGGTGCTCCCTATAACCCCTGAGCCCCCGTGCTGCCCATACTATCCACTGAACCACCGTGCTGCCCATACTAACCCTGAGCCCAAACCGTGCTGCACCATACTAACCACTAAAGCCACTGTGGGGCCCTACAACCCCTGACCACAGTGCTCCCCATACCCCCCCCTGAGCCACCGTGCTCCCCTTTTAAAAAACCACTAAACCCCACCTTTGCTGAATTAAAACCCCCTGAGCCACCGTGCTGACTACAAAACCCCCGGGCCCACCGTGCTGCCCTACTAAAAAATGGCCCCGTGCTGCACTTTACTAACCTGACCCAGGGTGCTGCCCATATTAGCCACTGAGCCCGTGCTGCCCATACTAACCACGGGAGCCTCCGTGCTGCCCATACTAACCCCTAAACCCAAACCGTCCCTTGCCCATACAAAAAACCCCTGAGCCATGTGCTGCCAATTTTAACCCGAGCCCCCGTGCTGCCCATACCAACCCCCGAGCCACCTTTGTGCCCATACAAACCCCCTTTGAAACCCCCGTGCCCCCCTACTAACCACTGAGCCCCGTGCTGCACTTTACAAACCCAATAAAGCCATTTTGCTGCCCATGTTAGACACTGGCCACCGTGCTCCCCAAAATACAAAACTACGGGCCCTCCGTGCGGCCCTTTTGGGACCCCTGACCCAACCGTGCTGCTCTTTAAAAACCTCTGAGCCCCCCTTTGCTCCCCATACAAACCACGGGAGCCCCCATGTTTAACCCCACTATCCCTGAGCCACCGTGCTGAAATAAATTTTTAACCCCTGACCCCACCGTGTTGCCCATTTTAAACCCCATGAGCCACCGTGCTCCCCTTTACAAACCCAAATGAGCCCCCCGGGGCCTCCCCATACAAAAACCCCCACTGAGTACGGGTGGGGCCCAAATTAAACCACGGCCACCGGTTTTGCCCATAAAAAACCACTGAGTCCCGTGTCCCCCAAAATAACCACTGAGCCCAAGGGCTCCCCATACAAACCCCCTGACCCAACCGGGGGGCTCCCCAAATACAAACCCCCTAAAGCCCCCGAGTGCCCTTAAAACCCCCCTGACCCCCACGTGTGCCCCATTAAACCCCTGACCCAACCGTGTCCCCTTTAAAAACCCCTGACCCCACCGTGTCCCCTTTACAAACCCCTGAGCCACCGTGTCCCCCTTTAAAACCCCCTGAGCCTCGTGCTCCCCCCCCCTTTACAAACCCGGGCCCACCGTGTGCCATACAAACCCCCTGGCCACCGTCCCTGCCCATACAAAACCCCTGAGCCACCGTGCTCCCCATACAAAACCCCTAAAGCATTTGGGGTTTCCCCCATTTTAACCCTGACCCAAACCGTGTCCCCCATACTAACCACTGAGCACCGTGCTCCCCAAATCAAAACCATGACCCAACGTGTCCCCTTACAAACCCCTGAGCCCCCAAATGCTGCCCTTTATTTAACCATTTGGCCCCCCGTGCCAGGGCCCTAAATATTTCACTTTATAAAAGGGTCGGACCCCTCGGGGTTGTCCCGGGGGAAAAGATAGAAGACAATATTTAACAACGATGTTATGGGGTTTGCCCTGACTTCTGGGAAAAATGTTTTTAAATAATGTGGGGGGTTTTGTCCTGATTCTGGGGGGATGCTTTTATATAATGTGAGGGGTGTCCTGATTTTGGGGGAGATGCTGTTTTTAAAATTTTGGGGGTGTCCTGACTTCTGGGAGGTGCTTTTATAAAATTTTGAGGGGGGGTTCCCTAAATTTGGGGGGGAGATGCTGTATATAATGTGAGGGGGTCCTGACTTCTGGGAGATGTTGTATAAAATGTGGGGGTTTTGCACTGATTTCTGGGGATGCGGGTATATAATTTTAGGGGTGCCCTTGACTTCTGTAGAAAAATTTTTGGGGGGTTTTTGCCTGATTTTTGGGAGATGCTGTATATAATGTGAGGGGCTGCCCGGGACTTCGGGGGAGATGCAAATATAATATTGGGGGGGATGCCCTGATTTTTGGGGAAAGTTGCTGTATACAAGTGGGGGTTTTTCCTGACTTCTGTTTTTTAATGTGGGGGTTTGTCCTGATTCTGGGAGTTGCTGTATATAATGGAGGGGTTCCTGATTCTTTGAGTTGGGGGATAAAATGTGGGGGGTTTGTCCTAAATTTCGGGGATGTTTGTATATAATGTGAGGGGTGCCCTTTGATTTGGGAGGGCTTTTATAAAATGTGAGGGGTTGTCCTAAATTTGGGGGGAGGTGTATTTTAATGTGGGGGGTTTTGTCCTGACTTTGGGAGGGGCTGTATTTAATGTGGGGGGGTGTACTGAGTTCGGGGAGAGCGGGAAATATAATGTGAGGGGTTTTCCTGACTTCTGGGAGTTCCCTGTATATAATGTGGGGGGTGGTTTTACTAGTTTGGGAGTGTGTATATAATGTGGGGGGTTTGCCCTTTTTTCTGGGGGTATGTATATAATGTGAGCGGGTGCCCTAAACTTCTGGGGAGATGCGGTTTATAATGTGAGGGGGTTTTTGTCCTGACTTTGGGAGATGTTTGTTTATAATGTGGGGGGGTTGCCCTGATTTTTTGTGAGATGCTGTATACAAGGTGGGGGGTGTCCTGCTTCTGTATAAAATGTGGGGGGTTTGCCCGGGGATTTTGGGGGAGATGTGCATAAAATGTGGGGGGTTTTGTCTTAATTCTGGGAGATGTGCTATAATGTTAGGGGTGCCCTGACTTCTGGGAGTTAACTGTATTAATGTGAGGGGTTTTTCCTGACTTGGGGGGAGGACGCTATATATAATGTTAAGGGTGTCCTGATTTTTGGGGAGCGATATTTTTAAAATGTGAGGGGTTTGCCCTGACTTTGGGAGACGTATATATAATGTGAGGGGGTGTCTGACTTCTGGGAGTTTTGGAATAAAATTTGTGAGGGGTGCCCTGACTTCGGGGGGAAAATGCTGAATTAATGTGAGGGGTGCCGGGACTTCTGGGAGATACTGTATAAAAATTTTGGGGGGGTGTCCTGACTTCTGGGAGACGCTGTTTTTAATGTGAGGGGGTTTTTCCTGACTTCTTGTATTATTTGTGGGGGGGTGTCCTGTTTTTCTGGGAAAACGTTTATATAATGTGGGGGTTTGTCCTGACTTTGGAGATGTGTATATAATGTGGGGGGGTGTCCTGATTTGGGGAATGCTGAATATTTTTTTGAGGGTTTTCCTGATTTGGGGGATTGCTGTATATAATGTGAGGGGGCTCCTGCCCTTCGGGAGAGTGTATAAAATTGAGGGGTGCCCTGACTTCTGTGGGTTTGCTGTATATAATGTGAGGGGTGTCCTGACTTTTTGTGAGATGTTTGTATATAATGTGGGGGGGGTTTTCCTAAACTTCGGGAGATGCTGTATATTTTGTGAGGGGGTTTTTTTCCGGGATTTCTGGGAGATTTGGGTTTTTTAAGTAAAGAAGGCCCTTTTGACTTCTGGGAAAAATGTTTTGTATATAATGTGGGGGTGTCCTGACTTCTGTGGGGATGCTGTTATACAATTTGGGGGGGGTTTTGTCCTAAATTTGTATTAATGTGGGGGTGCCCTGACTTCTGGGAGATGCTGTATATAATGTGAGGGGTTGTCCTAATTTTTTGTTATAAAATGTGGGGAGTGCCCTTTGACTTCAGGGAGATGCTGTATTTAATGTGGGGGGTGTCCTGACTTCTGTGGGGAGGGCTGTATATAATGTGGGGGGTTTTTGCCCTGACTTCTGGGGGAGATGCTGAAATATAATGTGAGGGGTTGCCCTGCTTTGGGAGATGCTGTAAATTAAGGTGGGGGGTTTTGTCCTGATTTTGGGAGATGCTGTATAAAAATGTGGGGGGGTTTGCCCTGGACTTCTGGGAGATGCTGTATATAATTTGGGGGGTTTTGTCCTGATTTCGGTGAGATGCTGTATAAAATTGTGGGGGGTTTGTCCTGACTTCTTTTTATTTTAAAGGGTGATGGGTGCCCTGACTTCTGGGGGTTGTTTGTATATTTTTGTGAGGGGTGTTTCCGGGACTTTGGGGGATCCCGGGATAAAATGTGAGGGGTATCTGATTTGGGGGGACGTTTGTATATAATGTGAGGGGGGGGTCCGGGCTTCGGGGATGCTTTTATTTTAATGGGAGGGGGTTTGCCCTGATTTTGGGGGGGGCGCTTTTTTAAAATTGTGGGGGTTTTTTCCTGATTTCTGTGAGTTGCGGTATTAATGTGGGGGGGGTGTCCTGACTTCTGGGAGTTGCTTTTTAATATAATGTGGGGGGTTTGCCCTGATTTTGGGGAGAGTTTGTATTAATGTGAGGGGGGTTTTTGTCCTGATTCTGGGAGTTTGCTGTTTAAAATGTGGGGGGGGTTTTGTCCTGATTTTTGGGAGATGCTGTATTAAATGTGAGGGGTGCCCGGGATTTGGGAGATGTTTGTTATAATGTGAGGGGTGTTCTGAGTTCTGTATATAATGGGGGGGGGTTGTTGGGGGATTTCTGGGAGATGCTGTATATAATGTGGGGGTTTTTGCCCTGATTCTGGGGGGGTTGGGTATATAATGTGGGGGTGTCCTGATTCTGGGGACGTATATATAATGTGGGGGTGCCCGATTTTGGGAGAGCTGTATATAATGTGAGAGGTGCCCTTTTCTTTTATTTTAATGTGAGGGGGTTGTCCTGCTTCCCTTGTATATAATTGAGGGGTTTGGCCCTTGCTTCTGTATATAATGGAGGGGGGTTTTTTTTCCTGTTTCTGGGGATGCTGTATATAATGGGGAGGGGGTTGTCCTGATTTTGGGGGTGATCCCTTGTATTAATGTGAGGGGTATCCTGCTTCTGGGGGACGCGGGATAAAATTTGTGAGGGGTGCCCTGATTTCCCGGGGGAAGATGCTTTTATTAAATTGGGAGGGGGTTGGGCCCTAAATTCGGGGGGGACGCTTTTTTATATAATGTGGGGGGTTTGCCCTAATTCTGTGAGTTGCTGTTATAATGTGAGGGGGTTTTTTCCGGGATTTGGGAGATGCCTTTATATAATGTGAGGGGTTTTTCCGGGATTCTGGGAGATGCTGTTTTAAAAATGAGGGGGGTGTTGTCTTCCGGGAGATGCTGTATGTAATATGAGGGGGTCCTGATTTGGGAAAAACGCTTTTTATAAGTGGGGGGGTGCCCTGACTTCTGTGAGCTTTATATAATGTGAGGGGGGTCCTGACTTCTGGGGATGTGATGTCTGTGCCAGAGATATATTGTCACCAGTGTGGACCTCGCCCTCAGACTCTCAGCCGCTGGGGCCGGTTCGGGGCCGGCTCTGCAGCGCCTCCGCCAGGTGTCGGCAGGTGGTAATAGAGACCATTTGTGGGATTTGCGAGGGGGAGGGGTGTCAGCCGGGCCGGGTTTTCCGGAAGCTTCCTTGCCGGCTCAGTGTTTAGTAGTAAATTGGGAATGACAGGAATTTTTTTTGTGTTCTGGCCTGCCCCACGACAAATCCTTTGAGGGTAATTATGCGGTGCTTTTTGAAACATTCAGAAAAGTCCTTTGCTGTATCCATCCCAAAAAATCCCCCACTTAGAAGGGGAGAGCAGAGGTGGTCCAGGACAGGAGCCTGCGCCCCCGACACCAAAAAACTACCGGGACCTCTTCATAATAGTCGTGCAGTCACTGGATAATACAGGGAGCGATTACCTCACCATAGACATCCCCATTATACCGCTACCAAACAAGTCTGCTATACCAAGACCAATTTTTACCAAAAATTTATTTACTACAAAACAGTATGAACCTTATTATACCGCCAGAACACAACCACAAACTACCACCACATAGTGACTGAATAATAGCCCTATACTATTACTGAATAATGATCAGTGTACAGAGACCGATATTACCATATAGTGACCATATAGTGGTAGATGCCAGTGTACACAGGCTCTGCAGACTGTATATTACCTCCATATAGTGACCATATAGTGGTAGATGCCAGTGTACACAGGCTCTGTAAACTGTATATTATCGCCATACAGTGACTTTAGTGGTAGACACCGTGTACACCAGGCTTGCTTTACTGTATATCACCTCATTACAGGGGGCCCATATAGTGGTAGACACCAGCGTACATAGGCTCTGCAGACTGTATTTTACCTCCATACAAGTGACCATATAGTGGTAGACTCAGTGTACACAGGTCTGCAGATTGTATGTTACCTGCTTACAGTGACCATATAGTGGTAGATATCAGTGTACACAGGCTTGCAGACTGTATATTACCTCAATACAGTGATCTATAGGGGTTTAGAATCAGTGTACACAGGCTCTGCAGACTGTATATTACCTCCATACAGTGCCCAATAGTGGTAGTCCCCCAGTGTACACAGGCTCTGCAGACTTTTTAAAATACCTCGGTACAGTGACCGATATAGTGGTAGTCACCAGTGTTACACAGGCCCTGCGGGACTGTATATTACCCCCATACAGTGCCCCTTTATAGTGGTAGTCACCAGTGTACACAGGCTCTGCAGACTGTATTTACCTCCTTTACAGTGACCATTAGTGGTAGACATCAGTGTACACAGGCTCTGCAGACTGTATATTACCTCATACAGTGCCCAGTAAGTGGTAGACACCAGTGTACAGCTCTGCAGACTGTATATTACCTCGGTACGTGACCGTATAGTTGGTAGACACCAGTGTACACGGGCTCTGCAGACTGTTATTACCCCCATACAGTGAACATGTAGTGGTTGGGACACCATTTGACACGGCTCTGCAGCTTTTATTATTACCTCGGTCTGTGCCCGTTAAGTGGTAGACACAGTGTAAACAGGCTTGCAGACGTATTACCCCATACGTGATCTATGGGGTTTTCCCCAGTGTAACAGGTTGAGAGAAAATTCCCCAATACGTGTCATATAGTGCTCTGCAGCTTTTTTTTACCTCGGTACGTGCCCCGTTAGGGTAGACCCCAGTTACAAGGCTTGCAGACTGATATTACCTCCTAAGTGTCATATGTGGTAGAACCAGTGTACACGGCTCTGCGACTGTTATTACTCAATACAGTGATCATTAGTGGTGACATCAGTGTACACGGCTTGCAGACTGTATATCCTCCTACGGACCTATGGGGGTAGACACCGGTGTACATGGGGCTCTGCAGAGTATATTACCTCCATACGTGACCATATAGTGGTAGCACCAGTGTTCACAGGCTCTGCAGACTGTATATTACCTCGTTACAGTGACCTTTTATAGTGGTAGACACAGTGTACACGGCTCTGCAGACTGTATATTACCTCCTTTACAGTGATCAATAGTGGTAGACACCAGTGTAACACAGGCTTTTGCGACATATAGGTGATTACAGTGCAGTTACATCTTGTGACTCACAGGTGATGTTTCTCTGACGAATCATTTACTTTCCCTTTTCTTCTGCATCTAGGCAGCCTATCCGGAGAGATCATACAGGTCTGTAGCTATAGCAACCAGTGCTGGCAGTCTATCAGGAGAGATCGAATAGGTCTGTAGTTTATAGCAACCAGTGCTGGCAGTCTTTTCAGGAGAGATCTCAAGGTCTGTAGCTTATTGCAAACCAGTGCTGGCAGACCTATTTAGGAGAGATGAAACAGGTTTTATGCTTTTGCAACCAGCACTGGCGCTATCAGGAGGGGATTGAACAGGTCTGCAGCTATAGTGACCAGTGCTGGCAGTCTATCAGGAGAGATCACACGGGGTCTGTAGCTATAGCAACCGTTTGGCGTCTATCAGGAGAGATCACACAGGTCTGTTAGCTATAGCAACCGTGCTGGCAGCCTATCAGGAGGATCAAACAGGTCTGTAGTATAGTGAACCTGAGGAGCTGATGCAAGCCCATACAAGAGGGGATATCTAGGAATAGGTAGGACACTGTTAATGGACACATATTGCAAAACGACTTGTTTTTGCAAGATCTTTAACATAAACAGCAGCAGCGATCCCTAGAGGGAGACAACTCCTTTAATTGAGGCAGCAGAAACGCATCCTGTAGGTAACGCACGCTTGTAAATACCTTGTAAAAAAAAAACTGCAGACAGTAAAATCGCATCAGGACGTTTGAAGAGCATCACAATCGCATGCGGAAAAATCGCGCGTGTTTTCCAAAACCTTGTACGATACGCACGAAAGTTTTTATGGATCCACAACAAAGTTTTGAAACGCCTGGATTGACGCTCAGAAAGGGAAGATCTCTCCATAGGGAGAGCACCTATATGGGCGTGTGGAGTTTCGAAATTGCCTTTTGCACTCTTACGAAGCCTTTACCTTCATATCACCAAGGCATTATGGGCAAAGGAGCTGGAGAAGCTTCTAGCGACTCTCTTATTGGATGTAACAAATCATCAATTATGCTTTTGACCCACGGGGTCTTTGGATCACCCATCTGTAGGACATGTCAATTTCGGGGTGTGTGCCACCTCTGTCAAGTAAAGAGCAGAGCGATGCTGGCTTGGCTGAGTGGGAGGCAATAAGTGGCTCAGAAAGGGAAGATCTCTGGAATTTTTCCTTTGTTCTTTGACCTTATATTTGTGACACAACTGGAATTTGGGTTCGTTAAAATACGCGCGCTCTTGTTTCTTACATCTAAGGGGCCGTTCACACGGCTGATTTTCGGACGGATTTCAGTCCGTATTGCGCGCCGTACTAAACGCAAATACGGCTGAAATCCGTCCCAGTCATTATCAGAGAAAGGAGAACTAAGGATTCTGTCTCCTCTGCCCGTCCGAACTATTTGGATATGCATATTATTCCGGCGGGAATCCGTGGATTGGATAATGAAAGTTATTTGGCGGCCGGCAAGCTGCCGCCCCCCGCCCCCGTACCTCACGGCCGTAATTGAGAGCGAAATCCGTGCCGCCCCACCCAAATTACGGCCGTGACCTCGCCAGTGGTGAAACATCGGAACTATGATGCAGTTGCAGAACAAAAGGTGTGAACCGGGCCGTACGGGCCTTGAGTGGCTTGGCCTGCCCGGTGCTGGATGCGGTTCTGCTGTGAACGCTCTGTCCGGTCGTGCATTGGGTTGATTCCGCCATCTTCCCCACTTCCAGGCGTTGTGACCCCGGCGAGCGCGTTACTTTATTTAATTGTCCTGCACGTTATTATTGACCTTCCCCAGTAACTGGTTCCAGGATCTGCTGTTCGTGCCGACCCCTCAGGGCTGCGCTAATGCAATCAGGAATAGTAAAGTCAGAGCAGGACTTGGAAATCAAAGGGCAAGGGAAAGCTGGGGATAAATTACAGCTGTTATAAAGGGATCACCTTTTCACCTTGGCCGCTCCATTCTTCCCAGTTTACAGTCATCATTCAGCAGCACCTACAACATTTGTCATTAATAAACATCCCCCAGCGAACATGGCCGCTGGATTAGCAAGTCCTGCGAACGACGGGGCCTGGACCCTGGGAGGGATGGGACACAAGCGGGGGCAGCCTGGCAAATCTCATTTCCTTCTCCTGTTGCCGTCCAAGAAAGTGTTCAATTAGCGAAGCAAAGTTATAACCGCGTTAAACCCGGATCCACTCAGAACAGGAAAAACATTCTGCTCGGTTTTGATTTCTTTTAATGCCTGAAATAAAAGAAGTAATTATGCAAACTTCTCCCAAACTCTACACAAACTTTCTCCCAAACCTTCTCCCAAAACATTCTCCCAAAACTTACTCCCAACAAACTTACTTTACGACATGCAGCTGCAGCGTAAAGTACGGAGATTTTCAGGACTCCACCGTCCCAGGGAGGGCGAGAAGTCGTGCAGATAAATGGGTAAAAATTGTTGAATGTAGATACGCTTTAGATGGAAGATCAGGGACGATCGACTGCAATGTGATTACTAGAGAAAGTACGCAGAGTTCTACACTTGAGGCTATTTGAGCGGTAAAACCCACTATCGGTTCTTTGACCGACAATATTGTTCTCCTTAAATGCCATCAAAGCAAAGTGAAAGGCAGCACTCGTGGAACATCCCACACCAAGACAACACCCCCAGAACAACTCCCCCCAGAACACCACCAGAAGTATCCCAAAAACCAGAAACCACTCCCAGAACACTCCCAGAACACCCCTACGATTCAACCCCCAGCAAAAAACACCCCCCACGAATTCAAACCCACCAGTACACAACACCAGAAATACCAACCAACCAACAACCGAATATCTCCAGAAACACACCACGGAACACTCTCCCAGAACACTCCCACAGCAATCACTCCAAGAACACCGCCTCATCGGACACCCCCCAGGACATCCCCAGTACTACCCCCAGCAAACACAACCCTGAATCCATACCCCAGGAACACCCCCCAGGAATCAACTCCCCACACACCCACGAAACAATAGATACACCCCCAGAAACATCCCCGAACCCACAAGACACCCCAGAACACCCACCAGAACAACACTCCAAGATACGTCCTCAGATCATCCCCAGACACAACCCACAGAACGCCCCCCACAGACACGCACCCAAGAACAAGCACCAGAACACCCCCAGAACACCCCAGAACGCCCCCAGAACGCCCCCAGAACACCCCCCAGAACACCCCCCAGAACACCTCAACACAGTACCAAACTCCCAGAACAACCCCCAGAAACCCCAAAGAACACCCCACAGGACCAATCCCACAGAACAACCTGCAGACAAACAATCAACAAGAAAACCACCCCCCACGACATCCACCACCTGCAACAACCCCCCAGAACACCCCCAGAACATCCCCCAGAACACCCCCAGAAGAAACAACCCAGAACAACCCAGATAAACTCCCAGAAAAACTCCCCAGATTATCCCCGAACAACTCCCCAGCCAAATACTCACCCCAGAAATACCCCCAGAACACCTCCCAGAAAACACCACCCTCCAATGCATAACACCCAGAACACCCCAAGAATAAACACACAGAAAACAACACCCAAAGGAAAACAACCAAACCCAAGTAATACTCTCCCAGAACAAAACCCACCAGAGAATATCCCACATTCTCCAAATCCCAGACAACAACCACATAACCCTACCCAGAATATAATATTCCATACATAACAGCAATCATCACCTCCAGGAAAACCACCAGGACATCCCCAGAACACCCCCAGCACATCCCCAGAACACTCCAGAACATCCCCAGAACACCCCCCAGAAACACCCCCAGAACATCCCATGACACCCCCAGTAACCACCCCTCAGAAATAACACCCCACAGAACAATACACCAGAACAGTCTCAAGAAAATCCCCACCGAAACACCACCACAAGAACGCCCCAAAACTGACACAACACAAAACCGCCACACACAACCAGTAACCAACCCCAGGAATTGCGCCCCCAGAAACCCCCCACGAAAACCTCCAGTTTTTCCACCCCCAAGACACCAAACACCAGAACATCTCTCAAGACCATTTCCAGCAACGGCCCCAGTACACCCCAGAAACGCCCCCAGAAGCCCCAAGAACTTCCCCAGAACACACCCAGAACAACATCCAAGAAACACACCACCAGAAAAACACCTCCAGAATCATTCCACAGAACAACCCAAGGATTTCCCAGAAAAAACAACCCCAACCCAGTAGAGAACCTCCAAGAACCACACCATGCGCAAATCCCCGAAAACACCACCAGAACACCCTCTCAGCAAACATCCCCACCGAACACCACTCAGAAAAACCACCTCCAGAGAACACACCACCAAGAGCTAAACACCCTCACGCAAGAGTACACACCCCAGGACCCTCAGGAAACACCCCCCAGAATAACCCCAGAAATACCAGAACACCTCAAGAACACACCCCCAGAACCACCCCCAGAAACCCCAGGAACACCTCCAGAACATACCCAAGAACACACAACTCCCTCACGAAGAAACAAACCACCCCCACCAGACCACCTTACCAGAACAAACCCAAGAATACCCCCAGAAACACTCCTCCAGAACATCCCCAGAACACCTCCACGAAACATCCCCAGTAAAAAAAATCCCCAGTCACACCCCAGCAACATCAGAAACTTCCCCTGAACATCCCCAGAAACAACCCCAGAACACTCCCCAGGATATCCCCAGGAACAACCCACCTGAAACACTCCAGAAACACCCCCAGAAACACCTCCGAACACCACCAGAAACACCCTCAGAAAACACCCCCAGAACATCCCAAAAGAAACATTCCCCCGAACACCCCACAGAACATCCCCAGAACACCTCAGAACACCTCCAAGAAACACCTGTGTACCCCCCAGAACAACCCCCCCAGAACACCCCAAGACACTCCACAGAACACACACCACGACGACCCCCAGGAAAAATCCCCAGAACTCCCCCCAGAGATATCCCCAGAACAACACACCAGAAACACCTCCAGAACTCCCCCATGAACAATCCCTGAACATCCCAGAACTACCCCTCCACCGAAACACCTCCAAGAAAACCCCCAGGAACAGCCCCAGGAACATCCCAGAACATCCACAAGAAACCTCCAGAACACCCCCCGAACATCCCAGAACACCCCCAGAACACCCCAGAACATCCCCACGAACACCCCAGGATATCCACCAGAACACCCCCAGAAAACACCTCCAGTCTCACTCCCCCCAGAACATCCCAGAACATCCCCAGAACACCCCAGAACACCTCCAGAACACCCCCAGAACATCCCAGAACATCACCAGAAAAACACCCCAGAACACCCCCCCAGAACACCCCCAGAACACCCCCCAGAACACCCCCAGAATACCCCAGAACACCCCCAGAACACCCCCAGTAACACCCCCCAGACACCAATACCCAGAACCCACCCCCAGAATACCCAGGATGCCCCGTCATCGGTTAGGCGCCATTATAAAAGGTGGTCGATTCTTATGAACAATTTCGGCCTCATGACAAATTCAATTTGGCACATTAGACGTTGTAGCCGCTCACTTACGAGCCTTGTTCGCCAGAAATAGGGTGAAAAACCCGACCATACATGTCTCCCATTGTATCACTAAAGTCTATAGATACATTGTAGCTCATAGTGAACTTAATAAAAAAACTCAAAAATTATCAGCCACCTGTTAACTGCATTAGAGCTGGCTGATTGTATTATGTTGTAAGTGTTAGACATAGAAGGTAGTTGAAGAGTGAAGATTCAGGCGATACCTTTTAGAGGGATAATGAGTAATTTGATGGTGAGCTTCCGAGAGAAACCTAGCTCCCTTCTTCAAGACATGTTGAATATACAAGAAACTTGAAAATTCACAGGCTTTTTATACACACAAGCACATGGACCTTCAAAGGTTCTTAGAATTCTTAAACATAACAAAATGCAATATAAGCAAAAAGGTCACCTTTACAAAGGTCAAAACAATTAACTATCTGGAAACTTGTGAGGCATGACAGAGGGGTCAGTATAATCTTATATCAACAGCCTCCAGTGTCAAATTGTGGCCATCACAGTTCACATTATTAGATTTGACATAAATCTAGCTTGGATATTTAACCCATTTTGCAGCTGTCTGAACATTTTGACATTAATTTAAAATTCCCTTCCTTTCTATAACCTCTGCATCTTAATGTGTCCCATTTAAAACCACATTCTTCAGCATTCTTCAATACAGTGGTCCTATATGGAGAAGTGTTGTGCAACACTGGCAAGATCAGTTCTACTGTTATTAACTAGTGAATCTGTGTGAGGTATCCTTGCCGATGGCTGAGTCTCTGTCTGATTTTTCACTCACATAGAGGCCTGTGGTCGGGCAAATTGCGCACACATTAATCTGATACACACATTGTAGAACTGCAGGAAAATGCCCCACTAATTATGTGCACCTGTGGGACTGTGGAGACGGTACACTGTCAGTGGTGTGGGATGTGGGGCAGGTCTTGCACCTGTTCTGCAGGCAGGGTGAGGCGCAATTTTCAGTTGGGGCCTTAGGGCGTCCGGACAATAATGCGCAGCAGGTTTGGTGATTGCCGAAAGGAGAGGAGAGGGGGGATGGGAAATTTGTACTTTGAGTCTATTGTCTCTATGTAGCACAGGTTGAAGTTCCTTGGCAAACTTTCGTTGGATCTCCAGCTGTGGGTTGTAGGTGACAATACTAGGGGCACTCGTTCTTCCTTCTGTGTCCTCTTTGTACGTGAGCAGTCGGTCTCGGTTGATGGTGCGGCGCCTTTTGCCTGATTTGATTGTCGGTCACTTTGGGTTTGTATCCCAAAAATTTGGAGAAATTTTGTATCAGATCCAGGAGGTGTTTGTCCAGGTTGTCTTGTTGGGGAGCAAAAAATAGATTTTGTACAGTATTGCTGGCTGTATATACAACTGGATCTGCTGTTGTGTGATTGGGGTTTGGGAAGCTGCCCCCTAACTTCATGAGGTTAGACGTTCTGTCTGTGGGTTTGGGTAACAATGATGTGAGTAGACGGTGTTATTTGATCGTGTATATTGTAGTATCAGATAGTGGATTTTCTGCCTCTATGAAATTGGTAAGATTTGAGGTTGATGGTGGGGTGAAGTTATTGAAGTCATTATGGAATTGTTTTACGGGCCTCCTCCGCCCGCAGTCCAGATGACATTGGTTATCTTCGATGTAAGAGGGGAGGTACTGCATGGGTTTGGTGGTGCAGGTGGATAGATACGCTACTTCCAGTTCAGCCACTAAACGAGGTTTGCATAACTGGGGCGCACTTCATGGACCCCATTGATGTTAACATTCGCTGTAGTTTAGGTAGACTACTCCAAATTTAAAATAGTAGTGCGTGAGTACAATGAAATGTATGAGCTGTGTTATTGGTTTGTTGGGAGGGTCTCTTGTTTCTCTAGGTGCACCAGACATGCTGCTACTCCACATCTTGTGGGAATGTTTGTTATACACATTCTAATACATGGTTGCCAAAAATGGTGCCCTCAGGGAAGTGGACCCGAGGATTGAAGTTTCGTTAAGAAGATCCGTGGGGTTTCATGGATGGTAGCTTTGGTAGTATCTCTGACCAGCGGGTGTTTTTAGGAGAATTTTCCACCACAACACTGAGTTATTCTCGGTCAGAGTCCAATACCAGAAATGGTAGGCTCCCCAGGGATTGCCTTATTTGTGGGATCATTGGGGAGCCATGTAGAAGACAGACCGGCCCTGGGATCTGCGGGATGAGCCCATACTGGCCTATGGACCTGAGTTGGATAACTTATTGATAATATTCATTTAGCTGTTTTAATAAAAGGTCCTCTGGTGGGATCCACTGTTACAGTTTGGAGTAATGGGCAGGGTTGGACAGCTGCCCTGTTTGCTTCCTGGATTTAGTCAGAGGTGTTCATCATGGTCTATTGCAGCTCCACTTTGTCAGCTCGGTTTGTTTTCTTTACGCATAGGTTTTACTTTCAGTGAGCGGTGACTGGCCTCTGTTCTGCAGGGTTAGGTTGTGGACCTGTTTCTTTCACTTTCCCTAAGATATCAGCTTTTATCTTGCTTCTGAAAACAGTCAAAGTATTTTTCCAGTGCTGCATTAGGTTCCAGGCTGTGGGGTCCAGGTTGATTTTTGGTTGGGTTTCAGTTTTTGGCAGTTCTCTCAGAGTCGCTGCTGTATGGAAAGGTCTTTTCACATACGTCTGTATTCCCTCAATCTCATTTTTATGAAAAACTCTCCAGTCTGTTGCAGTGTTTGGACATGAGTCAGTGAGTGCTGAGGGGCAGCAAGGGGGAGAGACCTTTAGGAGAGCAGGCTGGACATTTTTGTGTTTTGTTTCGCGACATCCCTTAGGAGGGAAAGGTTACCACAAAAGGTCTGCTGAGCTGGGTGGTGCTTGTGGTTGTAGTTGTAGGGCATTGTCTTTAACCTCTGTCTCTGGGAGCTTTTTCTTCTTGTTGTTGATAAAGCATGTCCTGCAGTTTCCGGTAAGTATGTATGGAGTTTGGCTTCATATACTCTGGTGTCATTCTGCCAGTGATGTCTTTTAGGGCCTGTATCTCCTCCTGTGTTTTTCTCTTGTTGTTCATAGAGAAAATTTTTAGCAATGTAGTTGCGCAGCTTTTCAGAGTTCGACACATAGTTTGTTCTGCATATTCAGGCTGTTGTAAGGTTTGTGCAGGGTTGGGTTATGAAGGGTGAAGCCTTTTGGGATGAGTCTTTCCTTTTTGCATTGTGTTAAGAAGAAGATGGCGCTGTTATGATGTTGGGCTAGCTTTCGTTAAGCCGGTTGTTCAATTCCATTCTTGAGCCATCCCAGGTAAATTGGTGGTATTTACAAATTGCTTTAGTTGTATAATGTTGATACAGTGTTAGCCATTGAACTGTAGTTGAAGAAGTTGAATAAGAAATCCTGGCGATACCTTTTAGAGGCTAACTGAGTACTATTTGATCGAGTTAGCTTTCGTGGATACGTGATCCCTTCTTCAGAATTGTTGTTTAGTATTTGTTTGGGTTTATTGATATGGAGGGGTTGTAAATATATGTATGGACCTTAAAATGCGATCATTAGTAGTCTTAAACTAACAAAATGCAATTTAAGCAAACAAGTCAATTACAACAGGTCAAACAATTAACTATCTGGATACTTTGAGGACATGACAGAGGGGTCAGTAAATCTGCCGTATTATCTCACAGACATCACGTGTAATTTGTGGCCCATCACAGTTACATATAGTTTGACATAAAACTTGGCATGGATATTTTAAACCCTTTTGCAGTGTCTGAAATTTTGCATTAATTTAAATTCCCATTCATTTCTCTCCCTCTGGTCTTAAAGTGGTCCCCATTTAAAAACCCACAATCTCTAAGATATTCAACTACAGTGGTTCCTCTCTGGAGAAGTGTGCTGTGCCACTGGGAAGATCAGTTCTACTGTATTAATAGTGAATCTGTCGGGGAGTTCATGCTGCTGGCTGAGGTCCTTTGCCATGTTTCCCCACATAAGGCTGTGGTTCGGGCTTGCGCACACATAATCAGATACACCACATTGCAACACATGCAGGAAAATGTCCCCCTTATTATGTGCACCTGCTGGGACTGTGGACAGGCAACAATGTCAAAGCAGTAGTGGATGTGTCCTGAAGCGTCTTGCACACTGTTTTGCAGGCTCAGGGTGATGGTGCACATTTTTCAGTTGGGGACTTCAGGGCTCTACGGACAAATAATACGCCGCAGCGTTTGGTGGTTGCCTAAAGGGAGGAGAGGGGGGACCTTGGGAATATGTCTTTGTGTCCTATGGTTCTATTGTAGCACAGGTTGAAGTTATTGGCAAATTTTCGTAGGATCTCCAGCTGGGGTTTAGGTGAAACTAGGGGCCTTTTCTTCATTTGGGTCTTTTGTACGTGAGCGACTGTCTCTGTTGAGGGGGGGGGAAACAGTGAAAGAGGTATTTGTCCCCCCCCCTTTTCCCTTTATAATAAACCAGGCGGCGGTGCTTAAGGGAAAAGTGTTTTGAAGTTTTTTAAACCCTCCTTCCCCTTCCCTGGGGGGGGGGGGGGGGGGTTAACATTGATCAGGTACCCTTTAATTTTTTTTTAAAGCCTTTTGCTGCCCAGCTAAACAATTTGTGACCGTCGTGGGCCCCGAAAATCTGTGAATGTTATTGTCATTTAATTTTCATGGGGGTTATGTTTGCCCTCGGGGGGCCCTTGGGGGGTGGTGGGGTGGTCCCGGGTGGAAGTTCCCCAGGGTTGGAAGACGACGGGTAGGCGAAGGTGGGTGCCCCCTACGGCCCCGCTTATCCAAGAGGGGAAGGGGGCACAAAGAGGTATAGAGGGGGGGAATTTTTCTTGTGAGAGGAGGGGTGGGGGGCGCTACATGCCTTATTTGCCTAGGGCACCAGAATACCTTGTCCCAGGCCTGCCTGTCAGAGCTGTGCCACCGCCTGAACAGATCGGTGTTGGGGTGGCAAAAAATCCCAAAATGGGGCCCGTCCCTTGCTGGCACTGCCCTCGCCAAAAAGCGCCTGAGCCCTTTCCAAAAAATGGGAATGCCAGTCTTTCTGCGCCCAGACCTTGCTATGGCTAAGCTTTCGTCGGCCATATAAAGTGACATGGCCGCCGGATTGGGCCCCGGGGACAGAGCATGGCACGTGAGCTCTAGGAGATGAAGAATAATAGCAAAATGATGCACAAGTAGAAGTTTCCTAAACTAGATGAGACTGTGGGGGGTCCCGGACAGCCTCCTTCTTGTGCCGCTTCTCTCTCCCGGGTGCTTCTCGCCGCCCCTCTCCTGGATATCTGTCCTTCTGGTTTTGGTTGTTATGACTGTAATGAAAACAGTCGCTGCCGCCAGTAACTCAGGGTTAAAATCTATTTCTCGTCATAAAACCTTTGATAGGTTTAAGCCATCTGGTCACATTGAAAGAAGCTCATAAAAAGCCCCTATTCCTCCCCCCTCTCCCCAATTAAGGTCAGAGGTCATTTTCTTCTTTGGGTCAAGGGGCCTAAAAGGGTTCTCTGTGTACGGAGGCCGCCGCACAAAAAAACTTGTCAGGAAGGTTAAAAAAAATTTTTTAATTTTTTTTTTTTGGGGAAAAAGGGGGGGGAAAAAAAGGGGCCAAAAAAGGGGGGGGGGCCCCAACCCAAAAAGGGGTCCAAAAAGGGAAAAGGGGGAAACCCCCCAAAAAAAGGGCCCCAAAAAAGGGGCGGGAAAAAAACGGGAAAAAAAGGGAAAAAAAGGGGGGGGGGGAAAAACCCCCGGGGGGTTTTTTGGGGGGGAAAAAAAGGGGGAATTAAAGGGAGATACAAAAGGAGGGAGATATAAGGGAGGGAGATCTAAGGACGGAGATCAAAGGGGAGGGAGATACTAAGGGACAAACGGGGGGGAACTAAGGGGGGGGAGATACAAAGGGGAGGAGATCCTAAGGGGGAATAAAGGGGGGGGAGATCCAATAAAGGGACGGAATATTAAGGGAGGGATCAAAGGCGGACCGGGGGGGAATACTAAGGGAGGGAAAAAAGGGGCGGAATCAAGGACGGAATACTAAGGGACGGAATACAAAGGGGCGGGATCAAGGGACGGAGATACTAAGGGAGGGAGATACTAAGGGAGGGAGATACTAAGGGAGGGAGATACAAAGGGGGACGGAGATCCAAAGGGGACGGAGATACTAAGGGAGGGAGATACTAAGGGACGGAGATACTAAGGGACGGAGATACTAAGGGACGGAGATCCTAAGGGACGGAGATACTAAGGGAGGGAGATACTAAGGGACGGAGATCCTAAGGGACGGAGATACTAAGGGAGGGAGATACTAAGGGACGGAGATACTAAGGGACGGAGATACTAAGGGACGGAGATACTAAGGGACGGAGATACTAAGGGAGGGAGATACTAAGGGACGGAGATACTAAGGGACGGAGATACTAAGGGAGGGAGATACTAAGGGAGGGAGATACTAAGGGAGGGAGATCCTAAAGGGGTAAGGGGGGAGTACAAAGGGGAGGGAAATACTAAGGGACGGAGATATTAAAAAAGGGACGGATATACCAAGGGACGGAGATACTAAGGGACGGAGATACTAAGGGAGGGAGATACTAAGGGACGGAGATCCTAAGGGACGGAGATACTAAGGGACGGAGATACTAAGGGAGGGAGATACTAAGGGACGGAGATACTAAGGGACGGAGATACTAAGGGAGGGAGATACTAAGGGAGGGAGATACTAAGGGACGGAGATACTAAGGGACGGAGATACTAAGGGACGGAGATACTAAGGGACGGAGATACTAAGGGACGGAGATACTAAGGGACGGAGATACTAAGGGACGGAGATACTAAGGGAGGGAGATACTAAGGGACGGAGATACTAAGGGACGGAGATACTAAGGGACGGAGATCCTAAGGGACGGAGATACTAAGGGAGGGAGATACTAAGGGACGGAGATACTAAGGGACGGAGATACTAAGGGACGGAGATGAGATACTAAGGGAGGGAGATACTAAGGGACGGAGATACTAAGGGACGGAGATACTAAGGGAGGGAGATACTAAGGGAGGGAGATACTAAGGGAGGGAGATACTAAGGGACGGAGATACTAAGGGACGGAGATACTAAGGGAGGGAGATACTAAGGGACGGAGATACTAAGGGACGGAGATACTAAGGGACGGAGATACTAAGGGACGGAGATACTAAGGGACGGAGATACTAAGGGACGGAAAATACAAAGGGGACGGAGACCCTAAGGGACGGAGTTATAAGGGCGGAGATATAAGGGACGGAGATCCTAAGGGACGGAGATACTAAGGGACGGAGATACTAAGGGACGGTCGCAGGAACGCTGCAACTTTTATATCAGGAAATTTGTAAGAGGTGAAGGGTTAAAAACACTGACCCCCCCTCCCCCCTTCCCACCCCCAGACTCACTCATAATTCCCTCATCTGCTTTCTGCACTGATGTGAGACTCCACATTATATTCCACTTCTGGATTATCAGAGGTGTCAGGAGGATTCCTGCCCAGAGGAAAGGATTAGAGACAGTAAAGACCACGAGAAAGACCCTCAGGGGAGCGGTGCAGCTCTGAGCTCCTGCGCCCTAATGCAAAAGAAGGGGCCCCATCTACCACTACTGTGCATGATATTGATTTTAACTAATGCAAGACAGAAGTTGTTGAGCTCAGGTATATATCACAGAGCTCAGCTCCTCTCCTCTATCATATAACCTTTTATATCACAGAGCTCAGCTCCTCTCCTCTATCATATAACCCTATATATCACAGAGCTCAGCTCCTCCTCCTCTATCATATAACCCTTATATCACCGAGCTCAGCTCCTCTATCATATAACCCTTTTATATCACGGAGCTCAGCTCCTCTCATCATATAAACCAAAATATCACAGAGCTCGCTCCTCTATCCTATAACCTAATATTCACAGAGCTCAGCTTCTTTTCCTCTATCATATAACCCAATATATCCAGAGCTCGGCTCCTCTCCTCTATCATATAACCCTATATATCACAGAGCTCAGCTCCTTTTATCATATAACCCTTTATATCCCCGGGAGCTCAGCTTCCTCCTCTACCCAATAACCCTATATATACAGAGCTCAGCTCCTCTCCTCTATCATATAACCCTATATATCACAGAGCTCAGCTCCTCTATCATATAACCCTATATATCACCGAGCTCAGCTCCTCCCCTCTATCATATAACCCTATATATCACAGAGCTCAGCTCCTCCTCTATCATAAAACCCTATATATCACAGAGCTCAGCTTCCTCTCTCTATATATAACCCTATATATCACAGAGCTCAGCTTCTCTCCTCTATCATATAACCCTATATTTTCACAGAGCTCAGCTTCTCTCTCCTCTATCTTTTAAAACCCTATATAATCACAGAGCTCAGCTCCCAGCTCCTCGATCATATAACACTATATATCACAGAGCTCAGCTCCTCTCCTCTATCATATATTCCTATATTTCACAGAGCTCAGCTCCTCCCCTCTATCACATAACCCTGTATACCACAGAGCTCAGCTTCTCTCCTCTACAATGTAATGGAAATGATTTTTGGGACCATTAATGGAGATGATTTTTGAGGCTCACCATTATAGTCGATTCTTGCGGTCAACCTTTGAAGATGATTCTTGGTGCCCACAAGTGGAGTGGATTATTTGGGACCACCAGTGAAGATAATTCTTTTGGTCCACCAGTGGAGATGATTCTTGGGCCCACCAAAAGAGATGATTCTTGGGGCCCACCAGTAGAGATCATTTTTGGGGCCCACCAGTGGAGATGATTTGTGAGCCCACCAATGGAGATGATTCTTGGGCCCAACAGTAGAAATTATTCTTGGGGCCACCAGTGGAGATGATTCTTGGGCCCAACAGTAGAAATTATTCTTGGGGCCCACCAGTGGAGATGATTCTTGGGGCCCAGCAGTGGAGATGATTTTTTGGGGCTCACCAGTAGAGTTGATTCTTGGGGCCACCAGGGGAGATGGTTCTTGGGGCTCACCAGTGGAGATGGTTCTTGGTGCCCACCAGTGGAGATGATTCTTGGGCCCAACAGTACAGTTGATTCTTGGGGTCACCAGTGGAGATAATCCTTGGGCCCACCAGTGGAGATGATTCTTGGGGCCCACCAGTGGAGATGATTCTTGGGGCCCAGCAGTGGTGATTATTTTTTGGTGCTCACCAGTAGAGTTGATTCTTGTTGCCACCTGTGGAGTTGGGTCTTGGGGCTCACCAGTGGAGATGGTTCTTGGTGCCCACCAGTGGAGATGATTCTTGGGCCCAACAGTACAGTTGATTCTTGGGGTCACCAGTGGAGATAATCCTTGGGCCCACCAGTGGAGATTATTCTTTGGCCCACCAGTAGCGATGATCCTTGGGGCGCACTAGTGGAGATAATTCTTGCACCCACCAATGGAGATGATTCTTGGGCCCAGCAGTGGAGGTGATTCTGGGGCTCACCAATGGCGTTGATTCATGGGGCCCATCTGTGGAGTTGATTCTTGGAGCTCCTCATTCGAGATGATTCTTGGGGCCACCAATGGAGATGATTCTTGGGCCCACCAATAGAGATGATTCTCGGACTTACCATTATAGCTGATTCTTGGGGACCACCTGTTTAGATGATTCTTGGAGCCCACTAGTGGAGATGATTTTTGGGGACCACTAGTGGAGTGGATTATTGGGTACCACCAGTGGAGATGATTCTTGTGCCCACCAATGGAGATGATTTGTGGGCCCACCACTGGAGATGATTCTTGGGCCCAACAGTAGAAATTATTCTTGGGGATAATTCTTGGGCCCACCAGTGGAGATGACTCTTGGGCCCACTAGTGGAGATGATTCTTGGGCTCACCAGCGGAGATGATTCTTGGGGCCACCAGTGGAGTTGATTCTTGGGGCCACCAGTGGAGATGATTCTTGGGCCCACTAGTGGAGTTGATTCTTAGGCCCACCAGTGGAGAATGATTCTTGGGCCCACCAGTAAAAATGATTCTTGGGGCCACCAGTGGGGATATTTCTTGCACCCACCAACAGGGATGATTCTTGGGCCAAGCAGTGGAGATGAAATTTGAGAGAAGGGAGAGATTCTTGGGGCTCACCAGTGGCGTCCATTCTTGGGGCCCATCTGTGGAGTTGATTCTTGCAGCTCCTCATTAGAGATGATTCTTGGGGCCACCAATAGACAGCCTCGGACTGGGCCGCCGGGGGATCGGCTACAAAGAGGCTACAAAGAGGGCCCTGGATACAAAGAGGGCCTTGATTACAAAAGGGGCCCTGACTACAAGGGGTCCTGGGTACCTACAGGGGGCCCTGGTACCTTCAGGGGGCCCCCGGCTACCAAAAGGGGCCCTGACTAAAGGGGGGGGCCCCGGCACCTAAAAGGGGGGCCCTGGTTCCCCCAAGGGGGGCCCTGGTACAAGGGGGCCCTGACTACCTACAGAGGGGGCCCTGATACCTAAAGGGGGGGCCCCGATACCTACAAGGAGGGCCCCGATAAAGGGGGGCCCCGGGCTTTTTTTTTTTCCTAAAGGGACGCCTTGATACCTACAGGGGGGCCCTGATTACAAAAGGGGGCCCTGGCTACCCAAATATAAAGGGGCCCTGGGGCTCCTACACAGTAGCCAAAGGGGGGGGGGGGGGGCAGACTTCCCCAAAACTAGTTAAAGGAGGCTCTAACTACCCGTATATACCTAAAGGAGACCCCTAATGCCCGAAACTACCTAAAGGAGGCCTTAAACCCTGTATACTACTTAGGGGAA
>JAODAL010011644.1:0-98955 GCA_025379985.1 Phyllomedusa bahiana | reverse complement strand
ATGCAGCAAGAAATCGATGTGGGGTTTTTTTTCCCCCGGGCCGGCCAACTGCAAATCGAAACCAGGGGTTGAGGGACAAGGGGAGGAACAGGGTTTTCCCCGGCGCTGAAAACCGAGGGGTTTGGCCCAAAGTGCCCCTGAAAGGCGCAAAGTTTTCAATCTTTTTTGTAAAAAGGGTTTCCCTTTAAGGGTTTTCCCAAACCAAAAATTCGCAAAAAATTTTTAAAAGGGCCAAGGAAAAAATGTGAAACATTTTAAAATCCATTCAGAAAATCCCGGGAACCCCCCCTTTGTATGACAAAGAGAAAAAAAAAGATACGCTCCCCCAAGTCCTCCAACGGTCGGGCCAAGCCCCTTCGGGGCAGGGGCCCCAATCACCCGGCCACGGTGCAAAAAAGGGAAGTAAAAATTTTTTTAGGTTTGGCCCAGCACCCCAAGTTTTAAAAAAATGGGAAAACTTTACTGTCCCATATTAAAAATAATACATATAAATAAAACCAAAGAAAAACATTGAAAAGTTTGACTTTTTTGGGGTCGGGGCCAAAAACCGAGGCAGCGGCAGAAGGGGCCCCCCCCCAACACACCGATATGGGGGATGTCTCCACCCACGGGAAAATCCACCTGCCCCTGTTGGACCGACTGTATAACAGAAAAAAGGGCCTTTAACATTTTTGATAAACCAGGCAGACAGGAGACCCCCCCTTGTGAAATTTTTAAAATGTCAGCCAGTGGCAGCTCATGCGTGCCCCCTGCCGTTTGTTGAGGCCATTCGGGGAGACAATTTTTTTTGTCAGTGGGCCAACAACCGGGAAATGAATAACTTCACTGTCCTGGAACAATGCTAAAAAATCGCCCTTGGGCAGGGGCTGGAGATTGGCGCCAACATCTCGGGCCACATAAAGCCGGGGGTACTGAAATGGGGGGAGGAGGAGGAGGACATTGGAGCAAAAAATGTTTTGGGAAATGAGGGATTTTCTACCCAGGTGACAAGAAGGAGGAGCGGGAGCAGCGGGGGAGGAGGTGGATAAGATGAGGAAGAGGGAGGCAATGCCCCCCCAAGCACCGGGGCATTTTACATGAAAAGGGGAGGCAGGGACCCCTCGGAGCCCCGTGCAATGGCCCCCAGCATGTTTTTTTTCCTGGCAATGCACCCCGAATAGTAAATCATCCGGAAAGGGGATGACTTCGGGTCTCCACCCTTTTGGGGGACCCTCGCCCCCGTCCAAAATGGGACCCTTTTTTCCCCCAGCTTTTTAAGGGGGGAAGAAAAACCAAATAAAAATGGGGAAATCCTCCAATTTTTGGCCGCGGCCTATGTGCGGAAATCGTCCCACCTTTTAAAAGGCCCTTTCCCGGGGGGTTTTTCCTCAGCGCTCACTACAACTACTGGGGGCCTGTTTGGGGAAAAGGGGGGGGGGAAAAAGGGGGAAACCCCCCCCCGCTCCATCATTAAACCAAACCTGTCGGGAGCCCCACTGAGAAAAGCTTCCTTCCCCCGCCTATGTTGGGGGGGAAAGTTGCCAGCGGGGCAGCAGAAAGACCAGGACCAGCCCCTAAACCCAACAGGTTGTGGCCTACAGGGAAACAGCACTCTCCAAACCCTAATTTTAAAAGGGACCCCGCGGACTAGGGGCCCACCAAACGGGATGTGGGGCCCCGGCAATTTGCCGAGTTTGCATTTGGAAAACGCCCCCCCGGGGCCATAGTGTGGGATCCGAGGCGGCGGTCAGTGCGGCGGGGGCCCAAATCTTTAACCCCCCAAGAAAACCCCGCTTTGCCAGGGGAAATGTGGAACGCCCTAAACCTTTTGGGGCAAGAGGGAATCAGCAAAAATAACGGCCGGGAAATTTTCCAGCCCACCAATGCCTTAGGCGTCAGTTTTTGGTTCAAAACTACCTGCCTCACCAAAATTCTTATGCCGCCACCCTCCTGGCCCCCCCCCCCCAAAAAATCTGTTGCCATTTTTCTCCATTGCCTCCCAACCATTTTCCCCCGGGGGACGGGTTTTATTGCCCACCCACCTCAACACCCCTGCCCCATTGTGCCACTTTTTGACCTAAATGCGCTGCTGTGTTGCTGTTGCCGTGACATCCACACTGTGTCTTTGGCCATTTCCCTGACCTCAGGGCTCCCGTTTGGGGCTGTTGTCTTTGTCCCCACACTTTTGTCATTGTCCCCCTGCCTGCCCCTTCCATGCTGCTCCCCGCTTTGTACCTCCGCCCTCCATTCATTTTTCCACTCTTTTGGCTCCTCCTGTTTTGCCACCCCCCAGAATGTCTTTTTGGGGCCCACCTCGGGGCCCTTTCATGCTGCGCTTTTTACCCCCTGCCGTGCCCTCCACCCTGGGGTCATTGTCCCAAACGCCTGACTTCGGGTTTCCGCCCGCCTTGACCACCGCTCCAGTCATTTTTGCCTTTCTTTTGGGCTTCCTCCTTTTTTTGCCACTTCCAGAATGTCATTGGGCCCACTGCCTGATCTCATGCGGGCTGCGCCCCGTGACCTCCACACTGTGTGATTTGCCATTTCCCTGGGCCTAATACTTTTTTGGCCCCCCCCCAGAAGGGCCCTTGTGCCATTTGCCTATCTCATACTGCTGCCCCCTTTACCTCCACACTGTTTGTTTTTCCCACTCTGGGCCTAAACTTTTTTACCCACCTCCAAAATTTTGTCATTGTGCCATTTTGCCTGATCTCATACCTGCCGCCGTGACCTCCACACTTTTAAAATTGGGTGCCACCTGTGGCCTAATACTTTTTGGGGCCGCCTCCAGAAGAAAATTGGGTTCCCACTGCCTAAACCCATGCTCCCGCTGTCGTGACCTCCCCCTGTGTTTTGGGCCCCCTGTGGTTTTGATACTGTTTTGCCGCCTCCAAATGCTTTGGGGGCCACTGCCTAAACCTCAAACGCTCCCGGGCCGTGCCCTCCACACGTTAAATTTTGCCACCCCTGTGGCCTAATACTTTTTTGGGCCGCCCCAGAATGTCATTGGGGGCCACTGCCTGATCCATACCCTGCCCCCGTGACCCCACACTGTTGATTGGGGCCACACTGGGGCCAAATACTTTTTTACCGCCTCCCAGAATTCTTTGTGCCATTGCCTGATCTCATATTTGCGGGCGACCTCCCACTGGGGAAAAAATTGTGCCACTCCTGGGCCTAATACTTTTTGCCGCCTCCAAAAAAGTCTTTTTGCCACCCCTTGATCCCCATGCGCTGCTGTCTTTGCCCCTCCCCCCACTTATCATTGTCCCACTCGTGGGCCTAACCCTTTTTTGGGGCCGCCTCCAATGCCCATTGTCCCACTCCCTGATCTCATGCTGCTGCTGACCTCCACACTGTGTGATTGTGCCTTTCTTTTGGCTTCCTCCTTTTTTTGCCACCTCCAAAAAGTCATCGGCCACGCCGACCTCATACCTTTGCCCCCCATGACCTCCGCCCCTCAGTAAATTGGGCCACTCGGGGGCTTCCCGGGGTTTGCCACCCCCAGAATGCTTTGTGCCCCCCCCTTTCCCTTACCTAAATGCTGCTGGGCCTCCCCGGCCGGTCACCGGTTTACACCGTAAATAATTTTGCCACCCTAAGCTCTCATCTTGTTTTTTTCCAGCTTCGCGGGAAATGACTTTATCGGGGCTACATTTCCCGCTTGATTTTTTTGGGGTCATTTTGGGGCCCTTTTTAAAGTGCCCAGGGAAAATTTTATATTGAAGCGTTTCAAAGAGCGGCGCAGTCATCTGCGTTTGAAAACTAAAACAAAACTTTGAATGAAGCCCAAAAACCAAGCTCCCTCGCATATTTAACAACCCCAACTTTCCCAAACACTCCGGGCAGGCTCTGTGCCCCGGGGAAAAAAGCTTTTTTTTTTTTAACGGGGTTCGTCCCGGGAAGTAATTCGAACGAAACAATTTTGTCGGAAAATTCGGGAATTGACCAATCAAATTTTTTGAAAATTCTCCCACTCTAAAAACCCAACAAAACAACCCCCCCCTCCATTTTTTAAAGGGTTTTTTTTTAAACACGTGAAGTGTTTTAAATTTCGTCCCACCCCCCCCATAAGAAATAAAAATTTTCCCCAAATTTTCCCCAAAACACTTCTTAGTTGAGAAGACATTTGCCCTCCTGGCTTTTTTGGGGACTGATTCACCCAATAAAAAATCAATTTGGGTTTCATTTTTCCTCCAAATCCTTCTTCATTGTTTTGGGGAAAAAGACCCCCCCTGGAGATCAAATGGTGCAAACCCCATAGTGACTCCAGCCCCAAAAATTTTAAGCCTCAAATTTGAAATTTTTGTGTCCCGGGCCCCTTGGCCCCCTTTTTTTAACACTATTTAAACCTCAAAAGAAATCACCTTTTTAAAAATCAGAATTTTTTTGAGAATTTGAAGCTCTCCTGATTGCCCCTAACGGTTGTGGGAGCCAGTGCTGCCGTCAGCCATCTGTTAACACGGAGGTCAGCTGCAGACATTACAGTGGGTGCAGTGATGAGACCAGGCTAGTGTCTGGCATCTATTAACACGGCTGGTTCAGCGCCAGGGCCGGAGTTTCAGTGGGTGAGGTGAGAGCCCAGGCTGGCGTTTCTCTTCCGTTCATTATTAAAAACACGGTAAAAAATGCCCTATATGGACGCGGAGCAGCCAACGAAAACAGTCGTGCCTGAAGCAGAGTGCGGAAGCGGAAGTGTGAGGTAAGACTCCAGATTCCTCAGTACACAGTCAAGACCTGGTAGAGCTTTGCCCTTCGTATGAGTGCGGACCAATTGAGCTTCACTTGGAAATTACTGGTGGTTAACGCTCTGTTACACCCAGGTGCCCTTTTTCTTGGCATTCTATTTTCTCATTTTTACTCAACGGGCTGGAGGAAATTGTTCTCTGTACTTTGTTCTCTGTCCATGGCTCCATACTCCATGTCCTCTGAATAACCTACATCTGGTCAACGTTTTCTGTACATCCCTTTGTAACAATTCAGAGGAATTTTTTTACCAGCTATTTTGTACATGCTAGTTGTTTTGTATGTTAATTCTAGAAAACACATTTTTAAATAGGATGGATCCCACCATGTCTTTGTTTCTCTTTATTAATGTATAAAAGGTTGTCTCATTCCAGGGATTGCTTGCTATGTTAAAGACTTGCCAAAAAACAAGTCATTTTGCAACTATGTGTACAATAACAGGTGTCCTACCTATTACTGTTTCTGACAAGCACCATCACACTGAGCATCTCTTGACATATTTGTGAAGAAACAAATGTCTGTTAGAAACCACCATTTTTTACAATTATGGACCTGTTGTCTAGCTGCATTTCACAGCCAAAATGCAGCCCAACAAATTCAAAACAATGACCCATGAAGCCATTTGGACAATTGTGAGAACCAATGTCTATTAGGAAACAACATATTTAAAATTTTTTTACAATAGGACCTGTAGTTAGATGCATTCACAGCAAAATGCCCCCAAAAAATTCACAAAACATGACTCTTGAGCCACTTTTGACAATTGTGAAGAACAAATGTCTATTAGAAACAACATTTTTTAGAAATAGGACCTGTAGTATTGCTTTGCATTTCAAAGCAACATGACTGAAAAAGTATAAATGAATTTTTCAGCCACTGTTAAAATTATAGGTTGTGAGGAGAAAAAATGCATTTAGAAGCCCCATTTCTGTTCAAAGGACACGATTATTGCTGAAGTGAGTAGTGGAATATATGGTTTTGTCATGAAACCTTGGTGTCTTTTACAGTCTCCTCACAGCAAAACCAGCAAAATTAACTGTTGGGAATGATAATAAAATGCAGTAAGAATCTGACATTTTAAAAAACATTTTTCAAGAGGACCCATTTCTGTTTTGAAGAGGAATGTGAAGGAGACCGGCAAGTAATCGGCAACCTAGGCATTTGGTGGCCACAACATCATCAGAGATCCATGCCTGATTATCTAGATGAAAGTCAATCGATCCACATTTCTGTGGAGAAAGCCGATGCGTTTGTCTGTAATGACTCCTCCAGCTGTTGCTGAACGGTTCCGCTCGATATGACGCTGGCTGTGGCAGGACAACAACCTCTATGGCGTGGCGTGCGAGCTCGGGCCATTGGTCCATTTTGGATACCAGAAGTCTATTGGGCGGACACTTACAAAAACAATCGGTGTTGAGAGCAGATAGTCGTGCAACCATGATCTTAAGCGGTCTCTGCGATGTTGAATGTGTGCCTGCATGGCATGCGTTGGTGAGGTGGTAAATAAAGATTGCAGAGGTCCCCATTGGCTTCTGCCTCCTTGCCTGGCTTGCTGCTGCCGCCGCTACGGCTACTTGGCACTCAATGCTGTCCGTTCGCTGTTGTTGTTCCACAATGACAATTGAAGAACGTGAATCAGACGCAACCTAGATGTCTCCATGTTGGGATCAATCAGCAAGGTCTCCATTTTCCTGCATTTTACTCTCTATTTGGTGGGTTGGAAGATAAGGTGCTCTGAGTTTTGTTTTTGTACCGGGGATCCGAAGGGTGGGCCACCCTGTAACTGTTGTTCATTTTGATGGCTTATTTGCGAGGATCATGTTGGAGGAACTGGAGCATCCAAGCACTCATGTGAGAGATGGAACCTTGATTCCCAAGCTCTGGGTCAAGGGGCACTAGCAAACTGATTTCCTTCATCTTCTCCTCCGCCTCAAATTCGCACCAACCTCTTTCCAAGCCCGGACAGCTGGTAACGTCGGTTGTCTAGGAATACCTCCTCCTCCTCCTCCTCCGCTTCCTCCTGGCACTGCTTCAACACGTGCCTGACTTGCCTCAGATGGACTGCACCCTGTAGGAGCTGAGCGCCGCCTGTGCACTAGTCCTGGACCCGAACCACTGCATAATTGAAGAGCCGATAAAATTGAGAACTGTCGGGCCTTTGGATTTGACGGAGAGAAAGGCTCCATGTCCGCATCTGTGTCATCTCCTCTCCGGTCGCTTGGCGGTGACCTGTTGTTTCAGAGTGTCCAATGATCGTTCCAGAACTAAGATACCACAATGGTCGCTGACAAGGGCATCGTCCGCACTGACCATTTTGTTGGCTTCTTCAAAACTGGCAAGGATAATGGTGCAGAGCTCTTTCACCTGCCTCCCACTCTCGGTGGCTCAACACCCCGTAGGGTCTGCACAAGGCTTGTTCAAGCCATGTGTTCACTTCTACGCGTAATGGCATTGCGTGCTCCCACAACCTGGAGCATGTGGAGGGTGGATTCCAGCGTTGTTGCCACCAGTCAAACAATGATACGGTTGTACGGGGAGCCGACGCTGACGATGCAAACGCAGCAGGCGGGACGAAGCAGGGTGCGAAATGGCGGAGTGGAAAGTGCGAAATCCAGACTCGAGCCCCCTTCTTCAGCAGGCCAGTCCAGACCCCGGGTAGTCTTTAGAAATTTCTGGACGACGAGGTGCATGACATGTGCAGGCAAGGGAAATGTGGCTCCAAGCCTAACGATCTCTTAAGGCGTGGCCAGCAGATTTCGCCCCGTTATCGCACACTACCTTGCTTGGCACAAGTTCTTGTCACCCAGCCAACGCTCTGGTCCGTTGCGGTGTGCCGTCCAACCCCAGCTCCTGACCTGTGTGTAGATAGACAGTCTCACAAGACAGATTAATTTCAACACGGCTGGTTTCTCTGGGGCCTGTGATGCCACCAGAGGACCTTGGGGAAAGAGCCTGCACCATCCCCTGCGGTTTTGAAGAGCGTGCGCCGGCCTGAGAGCACTGTCAGACCAGTGAACATCCACCCAGCTCACCCAGTGAGCCTGTCACAGAGGAATATAGCGGCCTTGGCCGTTGCGTACTAGTCCACTGTGTCGGTGGTGAGATGGACTTTTCCGACACAGAGCAGACAACGCGCTTGAAATTTTAATGACTGGTGGTGGTCAAGGGCAGGGACGGCTTTTCTGGCAAAGCTAATTGCCTTGCTCGGATCTGGTATTGGGGAGCAGGCAAAGGGGCCATGACGTGGGCGGAAACCCATCTGTGTCCACCAGACGGAAAGGCAATACATTTCCAAGGCCATATGCCTGGCAATGCCGACGTTGTGGCTTTTGGGTTTGGGATGGTTTGGGTTAAAGTGTTTCTTCTGCTCCCAAACTGGAAACAAAAGGGGCTGGCTGCTAACTGGAACTGTACGGGTGCAGGTCGCAAACTGGGGAAGGAAAAGGGGGTGGGAGGGGTCCTGGTGGTGGGGGTACCGGGCGACATGGAGGCGAAGGAAGCTGATCCCTGTTCTGATCTGGAGCATGGGCATGAGGAACGCTTGTGGTGGCGGAGGGGAGGAGGGGAGACGAGGGTGTGCAGTGGTTGGGGCCCGGGGGTGGGTTTGGGCCCTTTTTTTGGCCAAGTGTTCCCTCCATTTAACTCAGCATTTGATTTGACTAAAAATTTTGGGTGGTGGTTAACACCTAATATTTTTTGCCTCTATTTATGCTTTACGGCAAAGGCGGCATATGACATCGCTGGGTAATCAGGGGCTTCTCAAAAAAGGCCCCGGGCTTGAAGGCCCTGGATTTTTTTGACGGGAAAAGTGAGGGCTGGTTTCCCGCTGCCGTGGTGGGGGAATCATATCAGCGGCTTCTGCGACCGCCCTCTCCCTTTTGGGCGGGACCCGTTTGACAATACCATCGCTTCCTCCTGTCCAGTGATGAAGCGTTCGCAAGCAAATTCTGGGGGAAAAAGCCCCGATGGATCCGCAATGTCGTCATACCATCATCTATCATTAACACAGGTGCTTGCGTCTGATTTCTGAACCCAAAAGCTGCGGGCTACAAAAGGGGCACGAAAGGTGTTGCCGACCCCCCGGGATTTTTTGCCGATTGACCGGGTTTCCCTTACCCTCCTCTGTGGCTTCAGTAACGGGGCGTCGAGCGAGAAAATTTCATCCTCTTTGGCCTCTTGATTTTTTAAATGCCTTGACCCCAACCGCATTTTTGCATCAAGAGGTCTTCAAAAAAATGGATTATCCCCAGTGGTGGACACAGTTGAATTTTTGGCTGCCTTCGCTTAATGTTGGATGGATGCTGATGATGCTGTGCGAATTTGTGGCCTGATGGGAGGACGGGGAAAGTAAGACTGGGTGCGGTTACTTTAACCACTAAGAACGTTTGGCGACGCGTTCGTTACTGAGCTTCACGGGCCCCTGCCCCAGCGTGACGGCCTGAGGGTCCTGAAAACGATGATCCCTGGCTGAGTGTTGTCGCCGCACTGAAGGGCACCTTCTCTCGTACCTCTCCCTAATTTTCTCCCTCGGCCGTTTACCCCCTAATTTCGCCCCATTTTAGAAAGAAAAAATTTTGAGGGGTTTGGGAAAGATTTTGGAAATTCTCTTATTAAAAGACGGAAAACACGCACTCAAACCCCCCCAAAATAAAAAACAAAATTGGGGGATTAAAAATTTTAAGAGCTGGTACCTCTATCAAAAGCTTGACTGACCAAAGTGAAAAAAACCCCTGTCTGAAAGTTTACGGATAATAAACGGTATTTTTGGCCCACAATTCCCGTGTGACTACAAAATTGTGTTTTTCAATTTTAAACTGAAAAATTAGCTTATCAACAAAGCTTGACTGACCAAAAGTAAAAAAAAAACCCCTGTTGAAAGTTACGGATAATAAACAGTATTTTTGGCACTTATCAATTACTTTGGTGTTAAAAAAATTGCTGTTTTAAAAATTTTAAGGCAAGGTCCTTTACAAAAAGCTGACGACCAAAGTGAAAAAAACCCTGCTGAAATGTTACGAAATAAACGGTATTTTTGTCCCCTACAATCACCTGTGGTACTAAAAAATTGCGTATTTAAATTTAAGTGCTAGGTAGCTCTTTAAACAAAGTGATGCCCAAAAAGAAAAAAAACCCCTTCTGAATGTATGGGAAAAATAAAGGGTAATTTTGGCAAAAAAAATTTTCCCCTGTGGTGATTACAAATTGCGTATTCAATTTAATGAAAAGGCTCTATCCAAACTTGACTGCCCAAAAATGAAAAAAAAACACCTGTTGAAATGTATAGGATAAAAAACGGTTTTTTTTGCCCTATCAATTCCCCCTGTGGTGCTCAAAATTGCTGTATTAAAATTTAACGCAAAGTGCTCTATCAACAAGCTTGAGAAAAAAAGTAAAAAAAACACCTGTCTAAAAATTTTTAAATTAATAATAAAAAATATTTTGGGACCTATCAATTCCCCTTTATTACTACAAAATTGCTGTTTTCAAATTTAACGAAAATTTGCCCTTCAACAAAGTTGACTGCCCCAAAAGTGAAAAAAAACCCTGTTGAAATGTTACGGATAATAAAAGGATTTTTTGGCACCTATCAACCTGGGGGTAAATACAAAATTGCTGTATTCAAATTTAACTGCAAGGTGGCTTTTCAACAAAGGGGAATGGGCAAAATTGAAAAAGAACACCATCTGAAAATGTATATGATAAAAAAAGTGGAGTTTTGAAACCTAAAAAATAGCTGCAGTTACAGAAAAGTCTGTACCCTAATATATGGAAATGCAAATACAAACAAATTTTTGGTGTACAAAATCCGTATCCTTTAAGAGCTTGTCTGGTTGCCGCTCCCCCCTGGACTTTAAGCGGTAGATGCCCTTTAAAAATTTCCCTTGCCTAACTAACTAAAATCTGCAAATTCTGTTTAAACAAAGTTCTAAGGATCCAGCTAAAAGTAACTGTCTCTGTGAAAAAATAGAAAAATTTCGCTGAGCTTTTTTGAGTGTTTGGAAAAGGGGCGAGCGCACGTCCTACTGCTATGAGCGCGCACCCCACGTATGAACGGAAAGGGGTGTTCTATGTAAAAACGGGTCTGGTTTTTTCCCACCAACGCAACCATACACCCCGTATGTGTCGCACACACATCTCCCCCTGCTCTTTTAAAAGCTGTTTTGAGGGCCCCTCAAAATGACGGAAGCGCCGAAAATGGAGCGATATTATGATTAGCTAAATTTTAACCAAAATTATCGCGTGTGACAAAACCCCCGATAAACGTAAATACCGTCCGTTTTAAAAATTTGTGTAATAATCGCAACAATAGTTTTTATACAAAAATTTTTTAAATTTGTTGTTGCATTTTTATTTCAACATTAAATAAGTAGGGATTTCATGTTGGTAGCGAAAATTGTATTAATTAAGACAGAATTTAGCATCTGAACAAAATTTGTAACTGTAATGAGATTTTTTTTCCCCACAAAAATTAAGTCACCACAAGCGAACCAAAGTTTACCTGTGGATTTTCCAGTGTGGAAAATATGGGTTTTTTTTCAAAGTTTTGGCATATAGAGATTTTTATATCCCGGGCTACGGAGACCCCCGAGGTTCCCTGTGTGGGAAATATTGCTGACCGAAAACTTTAAATGTTTATTTTAAAAAATTTTTCCAAAGGGTAGGAAAGTTGATGTGCGATTTTAAAAGGCGGCTTCAAAAACGCATTTTTTTCTACATTCTACACCTTCTTTAAAAGGAATATTGGGGACAATGATTTTATGTTAGTGTAACCAAAATTTGATACATCGTACAAAACGAATTTTTTATAATTTTTTTTAATTTAGTGTATCTCTTTTGATCTAGGGGTCTTGTTTTTGTGATTTTTGTAAAAATTGGTCAAGATAAGTGGCTATGTATTCAAACATAGAATTTCTCCCCCGACGATGGGATGTCCCGGAGGATTTTTAGAAGACTTAGTACCTTTGGTACTAATCAATATTGGAATACGGGCATGCATTATACAATGAATTTTTTGAGTTGTGACAAAAGATGTCGTTTCCCCAAGCTCTTCTAAAAAAGGTTTTTAATTAATGTATTAAATTCATAGTCGGATCTTTATCAATCTTTTTTTTTAAAAGTTCATCTTTAACTGAATTTAAGCTTCTTTCTGTATAGGGAGTGTCCCCAATAATGGTATTACCGCCTTTGCTGCTTTTTTTTTGTAATGGATTATCCTTTTTAGTTCTTTTAATCGCTTTCCCCCCTTGTTTTTTTTAAATTTTTGATGTATGTTTATTTTAAATTAATTTGTTAAATTTATGTTTTACATCTTTTTTTACAGCTTTTAAAAACTCTAATTGGAATTATTTACAGGTGGACAAATGACTCTTTTTTTTTAAAAAATTTTTTAGGTGCATTGCTGTTCAACATTCGTTTTTTTTTTTATCACCAAAAAACATCTTTTGTTTTTTGTCTGCATAACCCCTTTTAAAACAAAATTTAAATCAAATAAAAGTTTTTTTGTGGGAAAAAAATTAGTCCTTTTCCAGAAAGCTTCTTTATGAGGGGGGAGTTTAAGAAAATTGTGGTACAAAATGTTTTTTAGTTCCTTTTTGGACTTGCCCCCATTTTTTGTTTTTTGACCCCTGCCACGATTGTTCCCATTTGCATCCTTTTGTTATTTTCCTTTTCTAAAAAAATTTTCCGGGGTTTGAAAATTTTTGGGAAACAATTGCATTTACTTGAAGAGCTCTTCGAACCGAGTACTTGCTTTTTTGTTTTTCTTGTAGGTTCTTTATATTATTATCCAATTCTTCATTTATATGATTATATGTTTCTAGCGTGCTCGAGCATTTCAACTCATCTTCAAGTGTTGTTATTTAAATTTTTATATTGCTTATTGCCATCTGCAAATGCTGTATTGTGAGATAAAATTTTTTCAATTGCTATTTTTTGTTATCGCGTAAATCAATCTTTTTAACTTTACGCCGCAATAAAATAGGTGCAGGGATCCCCCAAACCTCTAAGTATTCTGGCTACTTTGGCGTATTCAGTTAAAGCCGAAGCATGAGAAATGAGAGCTGATTCTTTTTTCTTAAGCTGCGCTAATTTCTTAGGTATGTCCACCTGGGCGTCCTCATGTCTTTCTAGGCTGAGCCCGGTGTCTTGCACTTGCTTTAGAATAGAACCCAAATGTCTCTGCTCAATAGTCAGTTAAACTTGCAATCGCCTCTTAAGACATTTTAATTACCTCGTTTCTTATACCAGCCCAAAAGGGGCATGCGCGGTCCCGGAAGGGTAGTCAAAGTTGTTCAACTAAAAACGTGGTTTTAAAAATCCTTTTTCCGCACCTTTTAAAACTGTGGGTCTGCGGGTTTTGGATAGCTGCGGTCCAGGATAGGCATAGTCAATGTCTTTTTCAAATAAAATGTGGTTCAAAGACTCCTTTTTCGGCACTTTTTAATCTGTGGGTCGTGGGGCATCCTTGCTATCAAAAAGAAAAACGCAGGGGGGGGGAAGTACCCAAAGGTCGGTCCTTGGGAAAAAGAAAAGCTCGAAAGGGGTAAAATCACTTTGTCCTCAACAACAAAAAAAATGAAAAACAAATTTTGGAAAACATCTTTATTTAGGTTCCCAACAGTTTAAAGCTAAACTTTTTTTTTCGAGACAACCCCTTTAATACGGTAATAGGGGCCCAAAAAAATTGTTAAACCAAAATGCCCAACGCATAAAACTACACTCCCGGGCCCCTTTATTGGTACACCGTCCCAACTGCTGTTAAAATTAATTTCTAATCAGCCAATCACAGGCGGGACTTAGTGCATTAGGCATGTAACATGGTCGACAACTCCCGCAGTTCAAACCGGGATCAGTTGGGGGGAAAAAAGGTGTTTTAGTGCCCTGGTTTTTGTTTGGTGCCAGAAGGGCTGGTCTGAGTATTTTAGAAACTGTGATTCCGGGATTTTCACGCACAACCTCTCTAGGGTTTACAGGAATGGTCCCAAAAAGAAAAAAACTCCAGTGAGGGCAGTCCCCGTGGGGGGAAAGCTTGTTGATGCCCGAGGTCAAAGGAGAATGGGGGATGGTTCGGCTGATAGAAAGGCAACAGTGACTCAAAAAGCCACCCCCTTACAACCAAGGTAGGCAGAAAAGCATCTCTGAAAGCCCAGTCGGCCAACTTTTAGGCAGATGGGGTACAGCAGCAGAAAAACCACACCGGGTGCCATCCCTTTTAGCTAAGAACGGAAAATTTGGGGTTTAATTTGCCAAGCTCATCGAAATTGGACAGAAAGATTGGAAAAACGTTGCCTGGGCTGATGAGTCTCGATTTCTGCTGCGACTTGGATGGTAGGGTCAGTTTGGCGTCAAAAACTGAAAGCATGGATCCATCCCCGCCTTTTTATCAAGGTTAGCTGGTGGTGGGGGTGTATGGTGTGGGGGGTATTTTTTGGCCCTTTGGGCCCCTTGGTAAACCCAAATTTAGCATCGTTGAAAAAACCTTGTGGAAACTTGCCACGAAGAAATTTAGGCATTCTGAAGGCAAAGGGGGTCCAACCCGTTACTAGCATGGTGTTCCAATAAAGTGGCCCGGTGAGTGTTAAAAACAACTGGAAATTACAACAACTACAAACTTTGGGGAAAACCTAGAGTTTTTAAAAATTTGGGAACTAAAATAATCTTAGAGAAAATAGCAAACAAGTAAGCTAGCAGGCCCTGGTTATGCATTCTAGGGTTTAAAAAAGTGTTTTATTGTGTAAAACAATATGTATGCAACGCTATATTTCCCATAAGATAATTTTCCCATTTTTCCGTATATAAAGCTATGTAAGGGCTTCTTTTTTGCAGGATTAATTGATGCTTTAATTGGTACCACCTTTATGTTTACATGAGTTTTTGATCTTTTTTTTATTCCATTTTATGTCCTGTGGGTGATTTACATTTGTAAAGGGGAAAAGGGTGTTGTGCTTGTTTTTATTTTATTTTTTTGTGTTTTACTTTTTTCTTTTTGCTTTTTTTTTACTTTTCCACTTTTCTCCATTGGGGAATTGTATCAGTGATCTTCCTCAGTTATTCATCAGCCAAATATGGAACAAATTAGCAGAAAGTGAACTTCTGTGTTTTCTTAAACACTGATACTGAGATCAGACACAGCTTTGCTGGTTAAAATGGTCTCCATGGGAAAATGTCATTCACTATATCCAGCAATGCTCACAATGCATTGCGGGGCCCCAGTGAATCCGACGCCCCGAATGTTTCTTACACTCCCAGGCTGTCTGATGAGGAGATAGCAGTGGCATAATAGTAATAGGTTGTGGCAGCTAAGGGGTTATTCATCGGCAGCCGTAGTGCAGGTGATGTGGCAGGAGTCCAGCTGTAGTATACAGCTTGTCTCATGTCGTGATCAAGGGGGCTCACTTGTGAGCCCACACAATGTGCAGGAAGTACCGTCCATTTGCGGGAAGGCACTTCCCGCTTGGGCATACCAGTAAGTTCTAGGTCATGAAGGGGTTAAAGATGATTACATAGTGCTAATTTTCCTCTTCACATTACCCCTTCAGAGCCATACTCAAGCCTCTCACCTGGCCAACCAGTAAGTTCTATTCTGTACTGATGAGAGGCAACACCACGAAACAGCTGTATGCAGATGAATGAAACTGGCTTGAATACTTGTCACATTCCAAGGCTCAGTGTGTCACATGGGACTTGAGGATTGCTACATTCAATAGAGGGCACTGGAGAGTTCAGCTCTCTTCCCATAAGCCTCAGTTATCTAAAGTGGGTTAAATGTATTAGTAATTTATATGTGCTTAATGGGTTCTTGATTTCAGATAATACCTGTATGTTAGAAGGTGCCTTTGACAATAAGTTGATCACAAAGTGCCTCTCCATTGGGATCCCCAAAAATAATCTGTAATTTGTGGGTTAAATAAGCAGTGAGTGTACAGTTTCCCTCTAGTGCAACCACAGGAGAAACTAGGCATCACATAGTGTCCATTGAAATGAAAGGGATGACTGTGTAATGCAGGACAGGACAAGTCCTCCAGACTGAGAGACACTATTTGTAATTGGTCTTCATTCTGGCCAAGAGATACTGATCCTGAACCCCTCTCTCTATGAACTCAGAATTTAATGACAGGACATATGAAAATGAAAATTAGTTTTCTGAACCGGAGAATTCCTATAACATTAAGCATAATAATTAAAAATATCTCAACAATTCCTTCATCATTCTCCTTCTCTCCTTTGATCCTGTTTTGTCTCAATTTGCAACTCAGATCCTTTTTTTCTGTCCTATGTCTGTTTGTGAGCTGCAGCAATTGCCTCTTTCCAACTAACCTGCTTGTCTACAGTAGGCCACAAAGTTCGCTAAGCCCTGCCTCTTGTCTTGACCTTTGTTCCTCAGTTATTCATAAGCCAAATATGGAACACATTAGCAGAAAGTAAACGTCTGTGTTTTCTCTGGGATTGACAAACAATATGGTAAAGAATATAGACTGTTTATGTTTAACTTTCATTTCTAGGATTAATGTTCCTTCCAGTTGCAGTGTGTGGGTTTTTATTTTTTAATTTTATAGCCTAGAACCCTATTTCAGGAATCCCCTTGTTTGGGTATTGTGCTTTTTTCTACTATGTTTTTAGGGTCATGACATCGTTAGAATGTAAAGACGATGAGGGATGGTAAAATCCATGTATGAAGCACTGAATCAGAATAATTTGCATATTGGAGAATGGAATTTCTAATTATTTATTGCCGATTGTTTACATAAAAAGTTTAACAAGATCACATTAGATGTAGCCTCATAATTGGAAAGCAATACCTCTTCTAGGAAGGCACAAACCAAGGTCCATACTAACAATGTTGTTGCTTTACAGATGACAGGAAATAAGATACCAATCAATAATAATGTTCACACTTTAAGGTTACATAAGAGTATAGTGTGAATGGAGATTTAATGATAATGTGAAGCTTAAAATACTGGATCAGACACAGTATAATCTGCTCCATAATATCTAGTTCTGAAATTAAAGATGGTCCAAGATGATCTCCTTATTTGATGACACAGATGCAGTCACTGCTTTCTACAACAACACAATCACCTCCATTCTTGATTTGGTTGTCAATGTCACACACAACAGAACCCACAAAATCAAGAGACAGCCCGGGCACACCGATGGGACTAAAACGCTGAATTGCTGAATGCCGATGGAAGAAAATCCGCTCCAACAAAAACCCTGCCACATACAATCACTCCTCAAATTCAAGTGTGCACTCACTTCTTTATTATTATTAATATTTATTTTAGAGCAACCTTAGTTCCAGGGCGCTGTACATTTGAGGGGGGTTACGTATATATATATATATATATATATATATATATATATATATATATATATATATATATATATCTCAAACAAGTACAATGATAATGATAAATAACAACTGGTACAAAGGAAAAGAGGACCCTGCCTGCGAGGGCTCACAGTCTACAAGGAAGGTGCGAAGAGACAGAAGGTGAGGGGCAGATATGTTTGTGGGATGGAGAAGTGGTGTTGAGGTTATAGTTGGTTATAGGCAAACCTGAAGAGATGGGTTTTCAGGCTGCTTTTGAGGCTAGTGAAAGTGGAGAAGAGTCTGATGTACTGGGGTAATGAGTTTCAGAGTATGGGGGAAGCACAGGAGAAGTCTTGGAGATTGTTATGTGATAAGCTGATAAAAGAAGAAGGTTTTGTGAGTAGCGGAGATTGCATTAGGTGAAGTATCTAGAGATTAAGGCAGATAGGTATGGAGGAGAAAGTTTATGGAGAGCCTTGTAGGTCAGGGTTACAAACTTGAACTGGATTCGCTAGGTAATGGGTAGCCAGTGTAGGGATTGACAGAGGGGTAGTGAGGAGAGAGGTTAATCAGATGGGCAGCAGAGTTTAGGATGGTTTGGAGTGGAGCAAGAGTGCTATCTGGAAGGCCAGAAAGAAAGATGTTGCAGTAGTCTGCCAAACTAAATTACTTTACCACTGTCAAATCTTCTCTGTCTCACAAGTTTAGACTACAATTTAACACCTTAAGCTCTCTACTTCATCCCCCAATGCTCTCTCAGCAAATGATTTTGACACTCGCTTCTTAAACAAAGCCAATCTATTCACCCAACAGTACCCACCACCCACCTCTTATTTAACTATCTTCTTCACCTGCTGCAGTCTGCTTTCCAATCCCATCACTTTATCGAAACTGCCCAAACCAAAGTCATTAACAACCTATTAACTGCTAAAGTCTCACTCCACTATCTTGTCCTTTTCCTCTAAGATTTGTCCTCTGCCTTCGACTCCACTCCCTCCTGCTTTGAATCCTCACATCACTTGACATCACGGACTTAGCCCTTTTCTGGATTTCCTCATACCTCACTGATTGGACAATTAGGGCCACATGTATGAAAACTGTCTAGATCTACGACTTTTCTTGTTGCCCATAGCAACCCATCAGCACGCCCCTTTCATTTCATATAGTGCTCAGGATAAATTAAAGGGGCACTTTGATTGGTTGGTATGGGCAACATGTAAAATCTTAGACCTAGACAGTTTTCATACATGTCCCCCTTAGAATCTCTCACTCGCGCACTACCTCCTCCTCTCGCCCTCTATCTGTTGATGTCCCTCAGAGGTCAGTCCTGGGTATTCATCTCTGCTTTATCTACACTCCTAGCCTTTGTCAGCTTGTAGCATCACATGGCTTTTAGTACCACTTGTATGCTGATGAAACCCAACTTTACATCTCCAGCCCAGATGTTAACTCTCTGCTCTTAAGGATCCCAAAGTATATATCATCCATATACTCCCTCTCCTTCTCTTGCCTCCTAAAACTAAATTTGGAGAATATAGAATTCATCATCTTTCCACCATCCCATTCTATACCCTCACCTGATTTGTCTATCACAATCAACGGCTCTACACTCTCACATGTCCCACAAGTCTCCTGCCTTGGGATAACCTTTGACTCCTCTCTGTCTTTCAAGTCACACATCCAAGCCCTTACTTCTGTCTGCTGCCTCCACCTGAAAAATATCTATTGAATCCGCTCAATCCTTAACTTTGATACTACAAAAATGCTGGTCTATACCCTTTACATTTCTCCCAAGATTACTGCAACATTTTTCTCTGCGGTCTTCCATCTAGTACTCTTCCTCCATTTCAAATCATCCTCAACTCCAATGCCCATCTTATACACATCTTTCCTTTGTACTCCTCTGCCTCTCTCCTCTGCCAATCTCTTCACTGGCTACCATTGTTCAGCAAATTCAATTCAAGTTACTAACCATGATCTATTTGGCTCTACATAAGCTCTCCCACCATACTTTTCTACCTTAATCTCCAGACATCTCCCCTCTGCTCCTCACAAGACTTTCTTCCCTGCTGTCCTCCTGTCAGCTCCTCAAACAACTGTCTCCAAGACTTCTCCCATGTATCCCATATACTCTGCAGCTAATTACCCCAACTCATCAGACTCTCCAACACCCTCAAAACCAACCTAAAAACCCAACCCCAACTCTTCATTATAGCTAGAGATGGGCAAATTTCTCGAAATTCAGTTCGCTCACTTCGCTGAATTTCCCGACAAAAAATAACTTTGGTTCGAATTTACTTCGGGACGAATCACATGTAAAAAAAGCTATTTCCAGGCGGCACAGAACCAGCAGGTGCTGTAGTACCGTTGTGCCATGTTTAATTATGGCAGAGGTGAGACTTGGTTTGGTCTTCATACAATGTTGTGTTTAGCATGACAGACATGACTGCACGCGCCTCTTAGAATGCTTCACTATTAAAATTCCTGGCAATTAAGAGGCAATAACTGAACAAAAAAACTGAAGCGGGAATGTTGACTGTTCTAAAGTCCTTGCAGGCGATGAAAGCTGGAAAAAAAACAAAGTGAGAGCTAAGGTGGCAACTTTAGTGATCCAGAGTGTGGAGGTGACGGCGCAGCACAGCAGGATGAGGTCAGACAGGTGGCTCAATGACATTCTGGAGGGTGGCAAAAACAAGGAATAGGCACAGTGTGGCACAATGACACCAGTGTGGAGAGTTGATCACGGCATACTAAAGCAGCAGCGCATGAGGTCAGACAGTGGACATAGACATTCTGAGGTGGCAAAAACAGGTGTAGGACCCACAGAGTGGCAAATCGACAGAGGTGGAGGTGACGGCGGCAGCAGCATGAGGTTAGACGTAGCACATGTGACAATTCTGGCGGGGCAAATATCCAGGAATTGGCAATGGGTGGCACTTGGACAAAGTGTCTTGGTCACGGCAGCAGCCACAGCAGCTGCATGAGGTCAGACAGTGGCACAATGACATTCTGAGGTGGCAAAAAATTAGCGTATGGCCTAGAGTGGCACAATGACAGAGAGTGGAGGTTCACTGCCGCTGCAGCATGAGGTCCAGACAGTGGCACAATCACACTCTGGAGTGGCAAAAAACAGGGAGTAGGCCACAGAGTGGCACAATGACAGAGAGTGGAGGTGACGGCAAAGCAGCAGCATGGGGTCAGACCGGGCTACAATGACATTTGGAGGTGGCAAAACTGGAATAGGCACAGAGTGGCACAATGACACAGTGTTAGGTCACGGGGCAGTCACTGCAGCAGGCATGAAGGTCAGACTGTGGCACAATGGACATTATGGAGGTGGCAACAAACAGGTAGTAGGCAAAGAGTGGCACAATGCAGAGAGTGGAGGTGACGGCAGCAGCAGCATGAGGTCGGGACTGTGGCACAATCACATTCTGGAGGTGCCAAAACAGGAGTAGGCCACAGAGTGGCACAATGAAAGAGAGTGGAGGTCACTGCAGCAGCCGCATGAGGTCAGACAGTGGCACCAATGACATTTCTGGAGGGTGGCAAAAATACAGGAGTGGCCACGTGTGGACAATGACAGAGAGTGGAGGTGACGGCGGCAGCAGCCTGAGGTCAGACAGTGGCTCAATGCATTTGGAGGTGGCAAATAACTGGAGTAGGCCACAGAGTGCACCAATGGACTAGAGAGTGGAGGTCGACGGGGCAGGAGCAACAGCATGAGGTCAGAGAGTGGCACAATGGAACAGTGTGGAGGGCACGACAGCAGCCACAGCAGCAGTATGAGGTCAGACAGTTGCACAATTGACATTCTGGAGGGTGCAAAAACTGGAGTAGGCCACAGAGTGGCACAATGGACAGAGAGTGGAGTGACGGCGGCAGGAAGCAACAGCATGAGGTAAGAGTAATGGCACAATGTAACTGTTGTGGAGGTCACGGCAGCAGGCCACAGTAGCAGCATGAGTTCGACAGTGGCCCAATGACAGAGTGTGGAGGTGGGTAGGCAATACAAGTCCCTGGTAAAGATGGATGGTGAGCAGACTGGAGAAAAAATGTCAGCAGATGTGTGGCATCAAGCAGTGGCAGCATCAGAATAGTGGCTTGAGGCCAGGTTAGTTTGAACCAGACTCATTTCTCACAGTTTGGGTGATGCGTCATGGCTGATGTAGTCTGACGCCTAAGGCATTGGTGTTTGGAAATCCTGGCACGATCCACGCCTGATTCATCTTTACAAAGGTCAGTCGTTCCAACATTTTCCCCGTGGACAAGCGGGTTTCTCGCTTGGGGTAACGATGGCCACGCCACATGAAAACACGCTCTGTGCCACATACTGGACGGGCAGGAAAGCTTCTCCAACTGCAAATGCGACAAGTTGCGGCCACACATCCAGTTTGGGTGCCCAGTAGTCCAAGCGGATCTTCTAAACTGGGGTGGCAGAGTGCTGTCCAAATAGGCTCACCTGTTGGTTCAGGGTCTGCTCTAGGTCCTGCTTGTTGCTGCTGGCGATGCCTCCTCCTAGGCGGTTGAAGGAAGATGCTCATCAGTGTGACTCAGACTTTGGTTGCTTGCTGATGGAGCTGGTTACTGCTCCGACCCACCACCTTCCCCCAACAGCCTTGGCAGTATACGTGTGCGTGAGGAACCCCCAGTCAGACCTGGTCAGAGGAGGGACGATGCCGACACAATAGGCAGCGGCCAACTGAATTTGAGGATTTCCCTATAGTATTTGAGTTTAGTCCTCCCTCTCTCATGTTGGGAAAAAGGCTCCATTTTGGCCCCGTAGCGAGGGTTTCAAATAGGGTGGAGTGCCAGAAGTCATCCCTCTGCCGAATGTGACTATTGGCTGTCACTAGCCAGGAAAATCAGCATGCTGCGGGACCTGCTCAAGATGAGTCGAGGGCCTCCCTGCCTCCATCTCCTCTCGATACTGCCACGGTGCTTGGGGTAATTGCCTCGTCTTCTCATCTCCATATTACCTCCTCAGCTGCTCTTGATTCCTCCTCTCTTGTCACCTGGGTAGAAAATCTACTCATTTCACCAGAAATGATTCCGCTCAATGTCCTCCTCCTCCTCCTCCTCCATTTCGTCCCCACCGTACTCATGTGGCCGCGGTGTAGTTTCCACGGTCTCCGTCCCCTGCCAGACAGATTTTTAGAATACTGTTCCAGGACATAACGTGGAATGACGTTATTCATCCGTGTAGGTCTGGCGACTGACAAATAACGTCGCCTCCTCGAATGGCATAAAGAAACGGCAGGTGTCACGATGAGCTGCCATGGCTGACATCAAAAAGTTACACAGGGGAGTACGTCCTGGTCAGCCGGATTCATCAAAAAATCGTTAATAGCCTTTCTTGTTCATAGACAGTCGGTCGACATGTGCAGGATGGAATGCACAATGGTGGAAACATCGCATATACAGAGTGTGTTGGGGGAGGCCGTTTGCCGCTGCAACTCGAGGAGGGTGTTCCTGGTTAGTAGGAATGGATGAAGTGCATGCACAGTTCTGGCCATTTTCAGAACTTTGAAGATCGGTGGAAGCTTCAGGAACCTTTTCACAACCAGATTGAACACGTGTGCGTGCAGGGCGCATGACATCCCATCCTCGGGTGCAGCGCGGACACCATGTTACTCCCATTGTCCGTCACATGGTTACGATTAGCAGTTGGCTGCGGAGAATGCCACTCATCGATTTTCTTGCTGCATGACGCGGAGCAGTCCCCTCCCTTTGTGACTTCGTTCGCCGAGGCAAGCCAGGTGTAGAACTGCGTGACACCGCTGTGCCTTCACATGTGGTATGATGGAGCAGTATTGTGGAGGCAGAGATGGTGGTGGTGGAGGAGGAGGCGGACATTGGCGCAGGGGCCGCAGTTTGAAAAACTGGAGGAGAAAGTTGGCTAGTCTCTCTGTCCAAGTTGTTGGTGTGCATGGGCAGGAAGCACTATTCAAAGTGGGCCGTATAGGAATGTACTGCACTGACCATAGTTACAGCTCAGACGACCGCGCTGCCGTGCACCTTGGAACAACCGATAAGCTCTAGGACTGGCCACCTTCTGTTCTTTTTTTTTTATCCATTTTTATGAAGATAGGATTGCTGGTACTGCCTTTTTGGAAAAGAAAATAAGGCATTGGGAACTCTCCATCTCGGTCGGCTCAAGCCATTAGTACTCTGAACGGTGCAGAGGTCCAACCATTTGGAAAGGGAGTGACTGCAGTACAACAACTGGAACAGGAGCATGGTCAGCTGCTGCATTAGGATGGTTGGACGCATCTGTTGTCTCATTTGCATCGCCTCGCTGAAAGACTGCTGCGCCAAGAGTAGCGTTGTAGCTGGAGCATCTGGACCGGGAGATGATGTCAAAGGAAATTCATACTCCCTTCTGCAGAGTGGTGGAGCCTTGATTGGCTGCAATTGGCATGCGTGCCAATGGGCGCTTGCTGCTGCTGTTGCTGCGGCGGCAGGATGGACCACCATATCTGTGCCACGTTTCTCCCAGGCCACAGGATATGACGCTGCATGTGTTGAAGCAGGGCCGTTGGTGCACAACGTTAGTCCCTGGGCACGCGCTTCACTTTCTCGCCCACAGATTTCTACATTTACCATATTCGGCTCCTCCGGTGTCTAGGCAAAGAACAGCCCCGCGAGTATCGGATTTTACGCCAACGCTCCGCAATGAGTGGACTACTACTGCCGCTGCCTCGCTGACGCCCCTGTGCCGCTACTTTCTTGACCTGCGAAGCGGATTTTTTACCCGTGGCGGCATGGCTCCCGACCTCACACTGCTGGCTACCCTGCTGACTCACAGCCACACCAACCCACTAGCTGGCTGCGCCGCTGCATGACGCGCAAGCTGAGCCCTCTTATCCTGACGATGATGAAGCCCTTGCTTCACTCGGATCCCAAGTGCGGTTCAAACTTACATCATCATCTATTAGTGTTTCATCGTCACTGCTGTCCTCATCACCGGTCTTGGTATGCAGAGGCTGACCCCTCACAAAATGACCTCCCATGCCACTCTCCACATCTCCCCATTTCTTCGCTGCCAAATAGCTGCTGACTGCCCTCCTCAAATTATTCATCCTCGCTGTATTAGTGGCGTGAGCAGGATCACATAGTAGATCTCTGGCTGAGAGAACGGATGGGACTGTGGCGGGTTGAGGACGGGTGAGGGCCGCTGACCCGTCCCGGGCCATGCAACTAAGGGTTGTGTCTGACGTTCCCACCGACTCTTGGCTGTGGTTGTCAGATGTCATCTGGGAGGAAGTGGATGACCTAGTAAACAATCAAGAACCGTTGGGTTTGCTAGGTCAGCACAACGCACTAGATGACAGCGGCATTGTGGCCCACCGAGTGACCCTGCTGCAACGTCCCTTGCTGTGCTGCGACCTGGGCCTGGAATGTTTGTGCCTCTTGCCCTCGCAGGTGAAGAGCCTGGCACCTCTCTGCCAGACATACTGTTTGTTCTAAAATGTACAGACACTGTTTGATGACAGATATCTGTTATGATAAATTACACACCCTGTATTTGACATCCAAATGAACCCATAACAAGCTTGAGTTAAACCCTTGGATATAAATTGCGCTCTCAATGATGGGCAGGAATAATGACTTGTATGTGCCGTTTAAAAATTGTGTTTTTTACTGATATAAAGCACCAAAAACAGGCTTAATTAACCCTTTGGATATGAAATTATGTACAGAATTTTTTGTGGCGGTGAAAAAACAAAGTGTTCTTTAACTGAGTACAACTGCAGAACAACGCTTAATTAGCCATGGATGTAAAAATTGCGCAAAAGAATGAGAGAACAAAAACTACAGCGTTTGTAGCGTGGTACAATGGCGTTTTTCTTACGCTAGATGAGCAAGAGAAAAAATTTTAATTAACCTTCGCTTGTGAATTATGCTACAGGAAAAAAATGTATTTTTTGGCTGTGAAAAAGACGGTTTCTTTTAGTCACCAGAACAGCAGAACAAGCCTTAATTTAACCACTGGATTTAAATGCGCAAAAGAATGGAGCAGCCAAAATGAAGGTGGTATTTGTATTGTAAAAACGCTGTTCTTTGAAATGGAATACAAACAGGACAACTGGCTTAGAATCCTTGGATTTTCAATGTGTTGTGTGCAGATTGCATTTAAAAATGTATATGCAGCTGCATTGGGACGCCACTGGACTTAGTAGCGCGCCAATACCCCACAAAATTCAGAAATAGAAACGTTAGAGAAGCAGTCTCTGAGACAAGCTGGGACACCCCCCCCAAAAATCGTGGATAAAAATCAAGTTCTCTCAGTAGTAGACTATTACACGCAGCCGCGGCCGCAACTTCCTAGTCGTAAGTGAGAGGAGGGTGAGCTCCCAGCGTCGCGCAGGACTTAATACGTGGGTGACGTCACAGAATCCGCCTGTCCTGATTGGCTTCATCTCTGCACATGTCTTGCAGGCTATGCCTTCTTTCTCCAGATGTGCTTTGCCCCATGTAACGCCATGTGCTCACAGCTCATTTTATCAATCAAAAGCACCTTCGTTTCACCCGAGTCACCAATGAAACTTAGACTTCGTTCGCAGACCGTAAGTTCTTTCCTTGAAAATATCAAATAAGAATTCCACTTCGTTAGAATCAATTCGCCCATCTCTAGTGGTGATATGTGGTCATAGTACAGTGGTATTATTTAGTCACAATGTGGGGTGATATGTGGTCATGATGTCACGGTATTATTCAGTCGTTATCTAGTGGTATGTGGTCATAGTGTGTTGGTATTTTTCAGTCACTATGTGGGGGTGATATGAGCTCACGGTATGGCGGCATTATTAATTAACTATGTGATGGTGATATGTGTTAATGGTGTAGAGGTATTATTCAGTCACTATGTGGTGGTGATATTTGGTCATGGTGTGGTGGCATTATTCAGTAACTATGTGGTGGTGATGATGTGGCGGTATTTGGTATTAGTGGAATTATTGGTAATTTTAGTCTTGGGATTTTGGTTTTATGTAGTGGTGTTGTTTAGTAACTGTATGACCATTATAAGGGCATATATGTTTAGACCTGTTATGTTTACCACCGTTGTCCTGCTGCAGTTAGGTTAGGGAGCCTCAGAAGCGCCAGTGCTCTATCTTGGTTACAGATTAATGTGATGATGTCATCACATCGCTCTGTGTAAGTTGAAGGGAGACCGGATGGGACACCCTACAGATGATGGAAACAGCGAGTCAAAGTGGGCCCCTAAAATAGACTATACTGGTGGAACCTAGGCACCCCAGTCCAACACTGGGCAGATATGAGAGAGATATATTTTAAGTCCATTTTCCTATCTCCGACTTTGGGTCAGAAAGTTCATTAGACATGACACATCTCTCCTGCATTGTGTAAGGAGTAACAGACATGACACACCCAACTGCACTGTGTAAGAAGGGGGAGAAGCAGAAGACATGGCACATCTCTCCTGCACTGCTTAAGTTTGGGGAGGGGTAGCAGACATGACACATCTCTCCTGCACTGTGTAAGTAGAGGTGGGAGCAGACATAGACACATCTCTCCTGCACTGTGTAAGGAGGGTGAGAGAAGGCAGTAGAATGTGAAACATCTTCCTGCACTGTGTCCCCCTGCAAACCATGACAATCCCCTATGCAATTAGTAAGGAAAGTGGGAGGAGGCTCAGTGACATTACCACATCCCTCTGCACTATGTAAGGAAAGGGATGGGCAGCAGACATGACATCTCTCCTGCATTGTGTAAGGAGAGGGACAGGCAGCAGGGAACAGTATTTGCATTTGAATTCTCAGCAGCAGCTGTAGGTCATGTGACCTGATAGAGGGGGCCTAGTGGTTTAAACTGCTTTGAACTGTACTTCCAGATTTTCATTGTCTGACAGGCTGACTGAAAATAAATTGCTCTACAGTTATGTATTGCAGTGTATTATAACAGAAGTAATAAAGTAATCCAGCACATGAAATATTCTCAAATATTCGTTTTTATTTTTTTTTTTTTTTTTTTTTTTCCATTTTATCCATTAAAAATGGAAAAGCAAAAAAATGGAAAATCATGCTACTATACACCACTGCACTGCTTGTCTATTGTCCTGTTTTGCTGGTATACTTTCTAGGAGAATCATTGCAGGCCAGAGGAATATCTGTGCACATACATACTATAGATTCTGTGACTGTTATATACACACACGCACAAATTGAAGTGAACCACAAATCTTATTTTTTGTTAGTGTATTATAATAGTGCTCAAGTGATTGCACAGTCTAGTCCCACAGTGGGACAAGTAAAAAAAAATATATAAAAAAAAAATTATGTAAAAACATACATTATCCTCTCTCTATTGCAAATGCTTATCAATGTAAAAAAAAATCTATGGGGTCAAAATGCTCTTTACGCTTCTAGACTGATTTCTTGAGGAGTGTAGTTAGAATATAGAGTGCTTTAGAGGGTGTTCGCAATGTTTTGGGACTTGAATGTCTCTGCACACCTGAAATGATGACTAAAAAAGGGTACAAAGCAGGAGCTCAAAAATCCAGTAGATGCTCCTTAATTTTTGAGGCTTCAGTTTCAGCTACATGTAGGACACTTCTAAAAATGGTAGAATTGGGTGAATAGGTGTTAGGTTTTTAAAATTTTGCCTACGCTTTGCTTTAGTTTTAAATACTTTGGCATGTGCAGTTTCTACAATATGGTGACTTGTATGGATGTCTTTCATACAGGTCTCTCAAAGCCACATCAGAACTGAACTGTGTATCTAAAATATGTTTTGGAAAATTTCTTGAAAATGTTAAAATATTTAATGTTTTGGCCTTTTAACATCTTTAAAAAAATAAAGAAATTTAAACAAATAGTGCCAATATAAAAAAAAATACATGGTAAATGTTAATATCTAGCTACTTTGTGTGGTATGACAAAAACAGAAACATCCAGAGTTTGAAAATTGCTAATTTTTCCAAATTTTCTGTAAATTTTGGATTTTTTGGAAAATGTTTTAATTAATATTTTCAAAAGAATCACAATAATAGATGTTACATTGAGACACAATGCAGTACAATACGAAGATTCAGAGATCACAGTAGTTCAGATATACTTTAAGTGAATCTGAGGCAAAGCAGACAAAGATATTTCATCAATTGAGATGTCCATGTAGCAAATGTGTTTAGCTATATTAACCTAGATTAGAATGTTGAGAATATAATACTTTGAACATTTTAACAACTTCAAAGTACAAACAATAAAAACAGTACTGAGAAATCACAATGTCTCAGTTGTTTGCAATGAAAGCCCAGAATCTTGACATTATATGCCTTCCAGTTAGTAAAAGAGTATCCTGTACAATTCCTTAATATACGTGGAGCACCACCCTCCCCTATCAATATTGACCTTAAACCCCAATGTCTTTCATTCCTGGTGGGCAGTAAAGCAAATAGACACATAACCAGAAACTTCCATATAGGAAAAATGTTCCCCTGGGATGAGGATAAGGAAAGCCCCCAAGTGTGTGAAATGTTGCAACTCACTATGAAGCCAAAGGTAACCATAGAGTCATCAGATGCAATTTGAGAGATAAAGATGCTGCACAAGGAAACAAGCACATCTCTCTAAATTCTTTGATAAAGTAGGAATTAGCATCTGCCATATTTATTCCCATGTAATCTGAATGGGATCTGGTCGGGTCTGAATCAGCTAATATTTGTTCATGGGACCAGACTGTGGAACCAAAAGAAGTTAGTAATTTTGTTTTTCGCTTTGCTCTTTACATTGTGCTGCCCTTCACCCAGTTCATTTTCATAATGAAAATTAGTTTATCCAGGAGTGTTAGGCCACGTCCCCGTGGCACAGGACAAATACCGGTCGGTTTAGCCAACCGGTATTTGCACTGTTTTTGGGCTGTGCACACGGCCGCAGGGGGACGGCTTTTCTTCGCGATTAGCGAAGAAAAGCCCTCCCCTTTGCATAGAAATGTTAATATGCAGTCCAAAAACCAGACGGTTACTTTGCGTAGACACATCAATGTATCCAAAGATTGCCACAGGCATTCACCCTGAGCAAGATAGCCCCCCCCCCCCCCCCCCCCTCCTAAATTAGTCTAAAACTTTAACTTTATTCCAGAGGGACTGGATTTTTGGGCAGAGCCAAAGACAGTAATATAGATCTGTGTTAGAATCCTCACACTTAAAGTAGTTAGATGAGGAGTATAAGCCCCCTTAAGAGCCCGGGAGGGAGGCGGGGTTCAGAATATCAATTAATAAAGGGGGGTAAGATTTGTATGATGAGATACTTTAAGTAGCATTTCCATATATTATGCCGAAAGAAGGAATCTGTAGGTGCAGTAAATGGCCTCTAGTATGGTAGTGTGTGTCAGTAGTGAGCTAGCCTCCTGCCATATACTCAGGCTAGTGGCTGAGACAGAGTAATCTATAATGTCTAGGAGATATTTGTAAATGCCTGAGATCCAGAATCTGAGTGAAGGCGGCTTAATGGTTTATGAATTGAATTTGGAGTCCCAGTCTGAATCAAATAGATGAGAGAGGACTTTTTGTACATAGCTCTGGTTCTAAAGGAAAAATAAAAAAAAATGAGAGACTAATAGAAAGAAACTTATGTTGGAGCGTATCATTTCTTTGTCGTTAAGTCTGTGAAGTGTGCAACTGAATTTCGGCCATTATCTCGCCGGATATGGAACATAGTGTGGGCCATGCCTTGCTGAAATTCGGGATTATGCAGAAATAAGAGGTGACTCAAGTAGCTGGGGTTCAGTCATTTAAGAAGCCTAAATTTTTTTTTACCAAGGATGCCATGCTAAAATAAGTAAATAGTTCTCTTTCAATTTCTGTGGGAGTTGATTATAGTGTAGGTGCTTAGTGTAGTTGATTAGGACAATATTCGTAATGGAGCCAGGGACCAATCAGTAAACTGTAAATTAAACTGAGCCCAATCCCTTATAATCCGGCACAATGTTGCCAAATCCTAACCATGGTCAATAACCTAAGGAAGCTTGCATACACAAGCAGGAGATCAGAACTGCTCTAGCTCTGAAAGGAAGCACAATCAGAACAGCAATGTATTTGGTAATAGTCTTTATTTACCTTTGCCTATATAAAGCTAATCAATGTGGTGAGAATACCCATTTAAGTGATGAACCTTGAATTATACACTGGAACATTGTTGATAGTATGCAATGTATGACTGATCAAACCCAAGATAATCAATAGCCAACTCGACAACCAAAGACATATATTTCCATAGCTCCGCACCAGAAAATATGTTTTAATTTTAACATACTTAAAACGCTAACTGTTATACCAGTAATTTGAGCAGCCCGAAAAAAATGCAGCTGCAGTCAACACAGTGGAGGCTGAAAATAATTAAGATTATCAATGATGTTTATCAGCTTGTAAAATGATTTATGAAAACATTTGATACATTGATATTTTAACTTTCACCTTCATAAATTCAATCATGAATGTATTCAGATTTCATTAAGTGTTACATACATCAATCTAAGTATGAGTTTGTATCTGCCTGTTCTACTAAAACTGTATCAAGTAGCGTCCAGAAGTCTGCTCACTGTAAGGCCGTGTTTACAAATACCTGCTCTGTTTCTGGCACGCAGAGGAACGGCTTCTCACCGTGGTTTCAAACCCTCCTTCTTCGCACTGACCATGTTCATGTTCCGCCCGAAAACCGGGTGGAAGAATGAACATTTTCAATGTTTTTTCGGACCGCTGGTGATCTAAAAAACCATCCGGCAGAAAATTTTCCAATTTTCCTTATTTTCCAATAAGGTCCATGTTAAAGTTTGACAGCCGATTTACAGACAGCTTTCAAAACCGAAAACAGTCTGAAAAACCTGACCGTGGGGACATGCCGTAACCGACTTGCCAAGTAGTGACTAATTAAACTGTGCAGTCCATGTATCATACACATCAGTGACTCACCTTAACAAACAAACCTCCCTTGGCGGCCAGCGCATCTAATCCTCTCCCGTTGGGATAACAGTGATAGGTAGCATCCAGTATGGGATAGCGACTAGCAAACATGAGTCCACTGTTCAGGAACTTAAAGCCACAGCAGCCATGACAGCTGTAGACCCCCACATCATATAGAATATACTCAAAATAATAGTGTAATTGTTCTTTCAACTTCTCTGCAGCTCGTTTATCAAATACTTCTTGAAGGCAGAGGAAGTCCAAGTTGGCTGGGAAGAAGGCAGAGATTTCATGGTCAAGGATATCATCTGTATGCTTTTTTTTGCGGGCTGCAGCTTTTTTAATGATAGATGCCTTGTACAGAAGTTTGTTATTAATGCTGCTTTGGTCAGTAGCTCCATCTGCCACCCTGCCCTTGACTAGGGATTCTCGGGAAGTGGTGCAGCTGTCCAGACTTCCACCGTCCCCTTCCCTGTGCTTATGATTAATAGTTGGGCTTTTATGAAAGTCTGGTTCTGTTTCAGCCAAGCAGGCCACATTGACGTGTCCACTCATAGGATCAGGCTCCGTTTCAGATATGTGACCACTGTCCTCACCACTAATTCGAATGATGCATGCCTCTTCCCCTTCACCCATATCACCATCGTTCTTCCCATCCCTTCCCTCTTCATTGCTATTTTCCCCAGAATTGTCTACTTTGTAGTCCATGGATGTAGTTCTCTTTATACCCATATTGACTGCTCGGTGAGTGACATCTGTTCCTTGTGGGGATACTAGGCTACTAAAGCTTGCAGCACTAATAGATGTGTTGGTTGGAGAGTCTATATAAATCTTGATCTGAGGCCTACTAGCGCCATTGCGTATTCTCCTGCCAATTTCTTTGGCCCGAGCCTGAGTATTGAAGAGGTTAGTAAACCTGGCCAGTGAGTCAGGCAACAGGCAGACATTGGCAGAGCCAAAACAAAAGCTCTTAGCACTGCTTGTTGCTCTCCATTCTGTTAACAGCTTTGCTCCGCTGGCCCTGGCTTTGTCTTGTAGTCGAGAGTAGATATAGGGTCTACGAGCAGCTTGGAGAGGTGACCATACCAAGAATCCAATGAATGCAAAGGGGAGAGAAGTGACAAGCAAGGACAAGTAAATTGGGGTAGTGATGATAATACAAAGTGCCTGGAAGTAACAGGGATCATCGGACCGCTGACGTTTCTCATAGGTGGTTGGCAGGAAAGAGGCTAGGAGACGATCTCCAGCCAGAAGCAAGGAAAAATTAGTGCCCAAGACAAGGAGTGGACAAATGTCAGGAAGCTACTGGGGAAGGGGGAAGTGTGCAAAACCATCTCAGCTCAGTGATGTCCTCTTCATGTGAGCTTCTGCATGATGTCACTCTGGTTGAATTATACAAATAAAGGGGACAGAAGGCAGTATCCACCTCTATGCTCTGCTCCAAAATGGAGTAATTTAAACTTCTGTCAAATATCACCTTGACATGTCACCTAAATCAAAGATATATCTGGGACCAGGATGTTTTTGTGACCAGAAGTGTGTGTCATTGCTTGATTGAGGCCTTCATATCTGTGCAAGGTTTACTGGAGTGAGAGAAAGAGAGAAAAAAAAAATCGGATTTAAAACATGTGAAAAAGGCACAGAAATGCATACATACCAATAGAAACTGAAAATGACAATGAATTGACTTGCTACTTTGATTATAAAACTGTTTTAGAACATAATATGGCAGACAGGGAAAGATAAAGATAAACCTTTCACTTCAAGGTTTTTTTTATTTTCTCCTTTGTATATTTATATTAAAGACATGAAAACCATGAAGGAACATATATGGAATAAAAAAAAAAAAAGTTAAACTAGAATATGTTTTATATTTTAGATTCTTCAAAGTAGCTCCCTTTTTGTTTTGATCGCAGATTTGCACACATGTGTCACTCAATCAGCTTCATGAAGTAGTCGCCTTAAATAGTTTTCTAACAGCCTTGAAGGAGGTGCTGAGCATTTGTTGGCTGCTTTTCCTTTAAAACATGTCCCAAACCATCTCAATTGGGTTTAGGCTGGCCAATTGTGAAGGCCATGTGATCTCATAAGCACTCCATCGCTCTCCTTTTTGTTCAAATAGCCCTTATATAGGCTGAAGGTGTGTTTGGGCTCATTGTCCTGTAAAAACACAAGTGATGGTCCGAATGGGATGGCATATCACTGTAGAATGTTGTGATGGTTATGTGGCTTAAATGTGCCTTGAATTTTGAATAAATCACCAACAGTGTCACTGGCAAAGCACCCCCATACTATGACACCTCCTCCTCTATTCTTCGTGGTGGGATACACACATGTAAAAACCATCCACACACCTTTTTTACATCTCACAAAGACATGGCAGCTGGAGCCAAAAATGTTACATTTTAACTCATTAAACCAAAGAACCGAGTTCTACTAGTTTAATGTGTATTGGACCAAGGAATTCTTTTGTTTTTTGTTGTTCCTCAGTAGGGGCTTCTGGGCAGAAATAAAGACCTGATTCTCACAGTCTCCACTTTACAACTGATGTTCCAAGGTGTCTGATACCTGAGCTCTGTGAAGTATTTAGGTATACTCTAATCGGAGATATAGCTAATTTGTGGTTTCTGAGTCTGTTAACTCTAAAGGACTTGCCTTCTGCTGCAGATGTGTCTCTTGACCTTCCATTCTAGTTTCATCATGACATTGGACGGTTTTCATAACGGCACCTTAGGATACCTTCAAAGTCCTTATAGTATTGACATTCACATCTTAAAATAATAATGGACTATCTCTTTACTTCACTTGTCATAATGTGCATTAGAACAGTACTTGAATAGGGCTGAGCACTGTAGGTAGCTGTGTACCAATCATATTTCTGCACCAGTGATGTAGATATAGGGGTCACTGCAGTCACACTTGCAATTGGACCTCTTAGCCAAGGGGGCCCACAGATTCCCATAACCACAATCTGCCTCTCCCTGTAATGATCACTGTTCCTGCATTATTTTGCCAGTTATAGAGGGCACCGTGCAGCTGTACAGTTACAGCTGCACAGTCCTCTCTGTACCTCCTTGCGCTCTTCTCTAAGATGCCTGAAAGAAACAGGAAGTGAACAGTGAACCCTCAGCATTAAGCTCTGAATTACCCCCCCACCAAGGATTTCTATATTATCCTTCTCTGCCCTAGACTACCACTGATCGCATTAACCACTTCTCTGCCCTAGACAACCATAGATGTTTGCATTAATCCTTTCACTGCCGTAGGTCACCAGGTATCCTTATATTATGTAACAAGTTGCACCACAGCCTGTCCCCTCAACCATGCTTGTTTGCCTCTTCACTGGGTGGTGCATCTGGTCCCTGGTCAGAAAGCTGTCTCCTGCTTCAGGTTCCTCCCTAGGGTGTACCATGCATCTTTCCCAAGACTAACTATCGCCTCTTCCTTCTTAAACGGCACCTCCCTTACCTTCCTTGTCGGTTTGTTGGAGTGTTTCACAATGTTAATTTTCAGTTCCAAGTGTGTATTTTCAGTTTTAACCCCTTGGTTTATTTCTTACTTTTCTATTTGTCTTCTGCTTTCCCTGACCATCTGCCTGTATCCTGACTACGATTTTACTCCGCCTGCCATGGCCGGACTATGCCTCTTGTCTGCTCCTTCAGTACTGTGCTTACACGTCAGCTGTCAATGAACCTGGTAGTTCCCTGCAGTGACAATCTCTTGTACAAGTGGTTAAAGGGTGAAAACCAGGGAACTTCTGAGACTCTGCTGCTTGGCATGGTTCTATGCCACAACTCACGACTAACCCAGGCGATCCACCTACTGTTTTGGTGAGCATTAAATATTAAATCCTTCACTGTACTAGTGAGCACCAGATATGAAGGATTAATGGTTCTGCATCAACTGAAAAGGGAAGGAGCTTCCACAATACTGTTAGAGATAATTTTTATGGGAGGATTGTGAGGAACCCACTAGAAGGTGATGCCTCTGTTGATCTGGTAATTTCTAACAAAGAGAACGCCGTTGTGCGGCAGTCACGTGTTTTCTGAAATCAAGGAGTACAGCAACCACCAATAAAATTAATTTTTAATGTAGAAATGTGAAAAATAGAAACACAGAGCGGGATGACAAAAACTTTAGGGCCACATGTATGAAAACGGGTTTAGGTCCTAAAACGTCCGTTTTTTAACCTATGAGGCAACAAAGTGAGTTTTAGACCTAACCTGTTTTCATACATGGTGGGCCCTTAATTTTAAAAGGGGGCCAAATTTCCCCTTATTTGAGGGATGCAATACAGGACATAGACTGGAGCACTATTAGGCAAATAGTGTGTAGAAGCCAATTGGGAAAGTTTTAAATATACACTGGGGGAACTTATAGCAAAATAAATTCCCATAGATAACTAAGTAGTAGGAGATTAAAAACTAAATCCAACAATGGCATCTACCTTCTGTTAAAAGGGGCAATAAATAATAAAAAAAAGGGGCATTTAAAAAAAAGTCAGCAGGGTCAGCATCAGGGTTTTGAAATTACAAAGAGCTTAATAAAATCTGTTAAAAAATTGATAAAAAAACTAAAATTTAAAATGAAAGCGCAGGTGGCCAAGGACAGGCAAAACACACACCCAAAGAAATTCTTTTAAAGCATATAAATGCCAAAAAGCCAAAGTCGGAGCATGTAGGACCCTTAAAAAAACTGTAATGGGGAGCTGGTCACTAGGGACCAGGAGAAGGCAGATATGGGGAGCTGGTCACTAGGGACCAGGAGAAGGCAGAGGTACTAAATAGGTTCTTCAGCTCAGTATATACTAAACGATGAAGAAAGCTAGTTTGATTGGGGGTGGGCCCAGAACAGATGTAGGTCTATACCAGTCTGTTAATACATCTGCTATAATGATTGGCTCAGTGTAGAAATGGTCCAAGCCAAGTTAAATAAGCTTAATGTGAACAAGGCTCCAGGCCCTGATAGCATAACCCCAAGAGTTCTTAAATAGCTCAGCTTGGTTATAGGTGTGCCTCTGTATATGATATTCAGAGATATCTCGCGGGTGACTGGCATAGTGCAGAAGACTGGCGCAAGGCACAATGTAGTTCCCATTTTCAAAAAGGCTCCAATTCTTTGCCCCAGCGTAATTATAGACCATTAAGCTTCACCAATCTGTTTGGGAAAAAGTTTAAGGGGCTCCATAAGGGACTATATACAGGAAATATATTGGAAGAGATACTATATAATAAGTGATTGTGCAAGCATGGTTTTACTAAGGACAGAATTTCAACACAACCTGATCTGCTTATATGAAGAGGTGAGTAGAAGTCTGGGATAGCGGGGCGGGCTGAGTGCATATTGTGATTATTTAGACTTTGCAAAGGCGTTTACCACTGTCCCTCATAAGCGTGTGTTGGGTCCAAATTAGAATCCATTGGAAGAAATAACAGTGTGTTAATTGAATTAAAAACTGGCTATCAGGATCGTATTCAGAGAGTGGTGGTAAATGACTCTACTCTGAGTAGTATCCCCTGTTATGAGTGTGTGTGCCGCTAGGGCTCCGTATTGGTTTCCACTTTTAATTTAATGTATTTATTAATGAATAGTGGAGGGGATCCAATAGCACGTGTAATTCTAATTTTGGCGGATGACACCAGGCTATGTAGGGTAGAGCAATCAATGGATGATGTGCTCATAAATTGCAAGCAAGACCTTGACACACTGAGTGTTTGTGCATCCCCGTGGCAATGAGGTTCAATGTTTGATAAATGTAATTCTTGCATCTATCTTGGTACAAATAACCTGCAGGCATTGGTGCGACCTCACTCAGAATATGCTGTTCAGTTCTGGGCTCCAGTTTATTATAGCAAAGATTTAATGGAGCAAGAGAGAGTGCAAAGATGAGCAACCAAACTTATAAAGGGAATGGAGCATCTTAGCTATAAGGAGAGGTTAGTAGAATTGAACTTATTTACACTTGAGAAAAGACGGCTTCGGGGGGACATTGATTAATATATAATAAGAATGGTCCCTAACGAAAGTAATGGGGAAAAAGTTATTTCATGTAAGCCCCCTCAAAAGACGAGGGGACATTTCCTTCGGCTAGAGAAAAAAGATTCAATCTTCAGAGGGAAAAAATGCACATCTAAACTCACTAATAACTGTAAATCTGGAGGAATAGGCCCCTCGCCTGAGAAGCTGGTTACAGCAGGAACAGTTGGAGTTTCCAAGAAAGGCTTAGATATCTATTCTGAAACGAAAGAATATTAATGCGTACGTAGCAGTTGTGTGAGTTTGATTTAAATCGACCTAAGATGAAATCGCAAGGGTTTTATGGTGAAGCGAAATCTTCTCAGATCTGCGATAATTAGGTTAAAATCTGTGCATCATCTATTAAGATCGCGGCCATTTTTTCGCGCTTCCAGTAATTTTGGCGGCCAGCAAATCAGATTACATAAATAGAGCAAGGTAGATGTGTGTGTGACGTCATGACTGGGATGTGTATGGGTTCCGAAATGGCTGAAAAATCACAGATGACCATCGTATTACAAGAACCAGCGTTCCTTTCACCTTAGTGTCTCTCAGCGTCTCATAGAGAATAGGACGTGGCCTGCCTGTGGCCAAACAGCTCACGAAATTAGACTTTTCTGCACAGAAGAAACCTCTACTCATAGCTGTGATTCCTTCCAATTTATTAGATAAGAGATTTGAATATTATATAGTAGTTAGCTAGTAGAATTTAAAAGCAGCATCAACCGCTGTAAAGTCACAGGGTTGAGCGGGGGGGGGGGGGGGTGGGGGGTGGGGGTGGAGTGGTGGGGGGGGGTGGGGGGGGGGGGGAGGGGGGGGGGTGCGGGTGTGCGGGTTTCCGGGGGGTATGGGGTGCGGTGGGGGTGTGGGAGGTATGAGTGCGTTGGGGGATGGGGGTGGGGGGGGGGGGGGTGGGGCCCGTGCGAACACAGACAACTCTATCTATAAAGAACACTGGATAAAGTTCACCAAGAACTAGTGAAGACATTGCAGCTGCAATATTCTTTAAATTATTAATTTATTATTATTAAAACAGGTTTGCTATGAAATATTTCCTGGATATTGGGCAGCCTGAACTTATATTGGATACACATCATTTTCTAGTAACTGCAGGTCTCCTTTGTTATTGCAAAACTCCACTTTTATTATCAGTATAACCTTTACAGATAGGTGTTCATTTCAATTTTACCAAATCCACCTGTGTTGAAATATCCCACCTTGCAGTTAAATTACAATCCAGCAATCTTGTAGTCAGCACAGGTTTCTTGTTGCCAAAAAATACCAGTGTAATCAAACGAAAACATAACAGATACGTGTTTTTTTGACTTTTGCGCACCCACTTTGTTTTCATTGACGCAGCATCCACGTAAAACTTAAAACGAGCAATTCTATAGTCCACCACAGGTAATTGAAATGGTGCAAAATACCGTGGTATAAAAACTAAAACAAAACAGAGTACGTGTTTTATACTTTTGCGCACCCAGCTTTGATATCATTGACACAGCATCCACGTAAATCTTAAAACATCAATTCTATGTCACCACAGGTGAATTGAAAGGTGCAAAAAATACCGTGTATTAATACGAAAACTAACAGATAACGTTTTTTTGACTTTTGCGCACCCAGGTTTGTTCAATAACGCAGCATCCTACCACGTAAATCTTAAAACAGAATTCCAATTAGCACCACAGGTGAATGAAAGGAGCAAAAAATACATGTATTATACAAAACAAAACAGATAGTGTTTTTTGACTTTTGCGTACACCCAGCTTTGTTACATTGATGCAGCATCCACGAAAATCTTAAAACAGCAATTCTATAGTCACCACAGGTGAATTTGAAAGGTTCAAAAAAATAACCGTGTATTATAACAGAAAACATAACAGATACGTGTGTTTTTGACTTTTGCGCACCCAGCTTTGTTCTTGACACACATTCCACGAAATCTTAAAACAGCAATTCTAAGTTCGACCACAGTTGAATTGAAAGGAGCAAAAATTACCGATTATTATACGAAACATAACAGATCTTGTTTTTAGACATTTGCGCACCCAGCATTGTTCATTGACGCATCAACCACGTAAATCCATAAACAACAATTCTAAGTAGTCCACCACAGGTGAATAGAAAGGGTGTGGGGGTGCAAAAAATACCGTGAATTAGTACGAAAACATAACATATACGTGTTTTTTACTCTTTGCTGCACTCCAGCTTTGTTCATTGACGCAGCATCACGTAAATCTTAAAACAGCAATTCATAGTCACCACATTGAAAATTGAAAGGTCAAAAAATACCGTGTATTATACGAAAACATAACATTATGTTGTTTTTTGACTTTTGCGCACCCAGCTTTGTTCGATTGCGCATCATCCACGGTAAATCTTAAAACAGACAATTACTATAGTCACCACAGAGTGAATTGAAAGAGAAAAAATACCGTGTATTATACGAAAACAAAACAGATACGTGTTTTTTTTGACTTATTTGTGCACCCAGCTTAATGTTCACATTGACGCAGCAATCCACGTATATCATTAAAACAGCACTTCTATAGTCCCCACAGTTGAATAGAAAAGTTTTGCAAAAAATACCGTTTATTATACGAAAACAAAACAGATAATTGTTATTTTGACTTTGACGCACCCATCTTTGTTCATGACGCAGTCATCCACGTAAATCTTAAAACAGAGCAATTCTATAGACCACCACATGTGAATTGAAAGGTGTCAAAAATACCGTGTATTATACGAAAACATAACAGATGCTTTTTGTTTGACTTTTGTGCACCCAGCTTTGTTCATCTGGACGCAGCATCCACGTAAAGTCCTTAAAACAGCAATTCTATAGTCTACCAACATGTGAAATGACAAGGGTGCAAAAATACCGTGGTATATATAACAAAACATAACATATAAACGTGTTTTTTTACTTTTTATGCCAGTCCAGATTTGTTTGATAGACACCTTTCAGTCATATAAATTTGAATCCAGCAATTTTTGGTTTGATTAGAGGGATTGAAATACTGTGATTTGCCGTCTTTTTAAATAAGAGACTTTCCAAAACTATTCCAGTACCCTTCTCAAGATTTTTTAAATTTCTGACATGGAGCGAAATGCAGGTGGTAAGCGAGCACAGAGGGGTTAGCCCATGAGGTAGAGGTACCGAGAGAAGGTGCTCCTTCCAGTGGCTGGCACAACACGCATCCAGCGGATCCAGTTGTCAGGACCGTCAGGCCTGTCCATCGCTGGGTCAGGCCCTGTGCATCTAAGTAACGAACATCGTCGCCAATTCAGTCTTATCAGTGTTAATGCAACTGCATCTAGCAGTCTTACCTCCTCGTACCTCCCCAGTCACGGCCACAAATTTCGTCAACAAGCATCATCAGCATCCGTCCAAACATGAAGCATCCAATGTCAACTCCGGGTACCCACCCACTGTGGATAATCCATTGGTCTTAGACCTCTTTGATGACAAAATGCGGTTGGGGTCAGAAGGCATGTTAAAAAAGATCAAGAGGATGATTTAGTCTGCTCTGAATCCCAGTAACAGATTCCAACAGAGTACGTGAAGGAAGGCGGTCAATCGGCAAAAATCCCGGGCGGTCGGCAACGCCTTGCAGTGCCCCTTGCTTGTAGCCCGCAGCTTCTGGATGCAGAAAGTCAGGACGACCAAGTCACCTGTGTTGATGATGATGATGATGACGACATTGCGGATCCAGGTCTTTTCCGCAGAATTTGCTTGCGAGCGCTTCATCAGTGGACGAGGAGGAAGACGATGGGGTAGTGTCAATACGGGTCCGCCACAAAAGGAGAGGGCGTCGCAGAAGTCCGCTGATATGATTCCGCCAGCCACGGTCAGCGCAAACCCGCTCCTCGCTTATCGCCGTCAAAAGGTCCAGGACCTCTCAAGCCTGGGCCTTCTTTGAGCAAGCCTCTGATTCACCAGCGATGTCATATGCCGCCTTTGCCGTAAACGCATAAGTAGAGGCAAGAACCTTAAGTGGTTAACCACCACCAACATGTCTAGTCACATGCAGCGAATGCATGAGTTGAAATGGAGGGAACACTTGGCCAAAAAAGGCCAGACCGACGCCGGGCCTCCAACCACTGTCACACCCTCTGTCTCCGCCTCCTCCTCCGCCACCACCAAGCGTTCCTCAGCTGCCATGTCTCTCAGAGTCATGATCAGGGATCAGCCTCCGCTTCAGCCTCCACCGTCGCCCGAGTACCACCAGCACCACCAGAGACCCATCCTACCCCTTCTCCTTCCGCCAGTTTGACGACCTGCACGCCGTACAGCGGCCAGTCTAGCAGCAGCCTTCTGTCTTCCAGGTTTGGGAGCAGAAGAAACACTTTAACCCAAACCATCCCAAAGCCAAAAGCCTGAATGTCGGCATTGCCAGGCTTTTGGCCTTGGAAATGTTGCCTTTCCGTCTGGTGGACACAGATGGGTTCCGCCACGTCATGGCCCTCGCCTGCCCACAATACCAGATGCCGAGCAGGCATTTTCTTTTGCCAGAAATGCCGTCCTGCCCTGGCCAAGCCAAGTGTCCATCTAAAATTTCAAGCGCGTTTGCCGTTGTCTGCATCTGTGACGCAAAAGTCCATCTCAACAACCGACACATGGAATAGTAAGCACGCAAGGCCGCTTTATCTCTGTGACAGACTCATGGCGTGAGCTGGAGTGGATGTCTCTGGGGGTGACGGGGTGGCTCTCAGCTCGGCGCACGATCTTCAAAACACAGGGATGGTGCAGGGCTCTTTCCCCCAAGGTCCCTTGGTGGCATCACGGGCCAGGAGAACCAGGCCGTGTTGAAATTAATCTGCCTTGGAGGACTGTCCACACACAGGTCAGGAGCTGTGGACGGCTCTCCGCAGCGAGGAACGAGGCTGTCAGGGTGACAAGAACCTCTGTGCAGGCTAGGGTTGGTGTGCGATAACGGGCAAAATCTGCTGGGCCGCCTTAAGATCGGTAGGCTGTAGAATTCCCTTGCCTGGCACATGTCACCGACCATGTCAGAAAGTTCTAAAGAGCTACCCGGTGTTGGAATGCCTGCTGAAGAAGGTCGAGTCCTGAGTTCGAACTTCCGCCGTTTCGCACCCTGGCTTCATCCGCCCTGGTGGTTGCAGAGTAAGTCGGCCTCCCGTAACAGTCTCTCATGTTGAAGTGAACAAGCTGGAATTACACCCTCCACATGCTCCAGCGATTGTGGCAGCAAGCGCAATGCCACTTACGCGAGTACGAAGTGACACATGGCCTGCAAGCAGCGGTGGACGGGGTGTTGAGGGGGCACGAGAGTGGAGGAGGTTGAAATGAGCTCTGGTCACCATCATTGCCAGTTTTGAGAAGCCACAAATGGTCCTGTGATGAATGGCGATGCCCTTGTCAGCATGAGCATATGTGGTGTGATCTTAGTTCTGGACATGATCGTTGGAAACTTCTGAAACATCAGGTCCCGCCATGACGGAGGAGGAGACGGACACAGATGCAGCACAGGACGCCTTTCTCTCCGTCAAATCCACAGGCCGAAAGTTTCTCAAATTTTATCGTCTTTTCATTAGCAGTGGTTCAGGGTCCAGTGCTAGTGCAAGGCTGGCACCTCAGCTAGTGCATCATCTGAGGAAGTCAGGGCTGTGTTGAAAGCTGTGCCGGAGGAAGCGGAGGAGGAAGGAGGTTATTCCTAGACACCTGAGTCCCTGCCTTGGGAAAGAGGTTGGCGTGAATTTGAGGCAGATGAGGAGATGAGTTTGCTAGTGCCCTCAACCCTGAGGCTCGGGAACTCAGGCCCATCTCTCACATGAGGGCTTGGCATGTTCCATTTCCATCCAACATGATCCTCGCTTAAAGGCCATCCAAATGAAACAAACAGTTTACTGGGTGGCCACCCTCTGGCATCCATGGTACAAAACAAAACTCTGCACTTCACTTTACTTCCACCCACCCAAATAGAGTGTAAATGCAGGAAAGGAGACCTATCTATTGATCAACTGGAGACCATCTGTTGCGTCTGCTTCACGTTCCTTCAAATGGTCACGTGGAACAACGGCAGCGAGTCGTGACAGAAGTAGTAGAGTGCCAAGTAGCCTGTGTAGCGCACAGCGCAGCAGCAGGCAAGGTGGCAGAAAGCCTAATGGGTGACCTCTGGGCATTCTTTATTTAACCACTCACCAACGAATGCAATGGCAGGCCACCAAGATACAACACACAGAGATCAGCTTAAGATCATGGTGCGACGATATCTGCGTATCAACACGATGTTATTGCAAGTGTTCCGGACCCAATAGACTTCTGGGTATCCAAAATGGTACCGTAATGGCCGAGCTGGCTGTACAAGCCATAGATGGTGCTGTCCTGCCCAGCAGCCAAGCGTCATATCTGATGCGGACCTTCAGCACAGCCGGAGGATCATTACTGGACAAACGCATCCGGCCTCCCAGATAAGGTGGATTCGTTTGGACCATTTCATACAAGATGAATCAGGCATGGATACTGATGATGTTGTGGCCCCAAAAATGCGAGGTCACCGATTAGTTGCTGGTCAACTTCACTTCCTCTCCAAACAGAAATGGGTCTCTTGAAAAACTCTATTTTTAAAATGAATCATTTCTCTACTGCATTTTTCTATCAATTCCAAACAGTTTCCTATTTTGCTGGTTTTGCTGTGAGGAGATAAAGACACCAAGTTTCATGTGACAAAAACAATATTCATTTACTACTTCTCTGTAGAATTTTTACATGGTCAACTGGTTTTGGGGTCATGTTGCCTCACAATTTTTAACAGTGGCTGAGAACGTCATATTTATAATTTTTTGGGGTCATGTTGTGTGAGATACAGCAATTAATCATGGTCCTTTTGGTACAGTAAATGTGGCTTCTAATTGGCATTTCTCCTTCACAATTTTTAACAGTGGCTGAGAGTCATTTTTATAATTTTTTGGGTCATGCTGCTTTGGACTGCACAGCAATACTACAGGTCCAGTGAAAAATAAAATGGTGGGTTGAAAGAACTCCTTTTTCCGGCTCTTTTTAAAACTGGGGGTTATGCAGGTTTGGGGCTCATGCTGTGGCTAAGGACAGGTATAGGTCAATTTCCAGTGAAACTAAAAATGGCGGTTGAAAAGGATCCTTTTCTTGCGACTTTTTAAATTCTGGGGGTCATGTAGGTTTGGGGCTCTGATGTGGCCCAGCGACAGGTATAGTCAATGTCCAGTTCAACTAAAATGAGTGGTTGAAAGGACTCTTTTCGGCACTTTTTAAATCTGGGGGTTATGCAGGGTTTGGGGTCATGTTGTGGCCCAGGTCAGGGTATAGTCAATGGTCCAGTGAAAACTAAAATGGTGTTGAAGACTCACTTTTTCCGGCATTTTTAAATCTGGGGTCATGTAGGTTTGGGGCTCATTTACTGTGGCCCAGACAGGTATGTCAATGTCCAGTTCAAACTAAATGAGTGGTTTGAAAGACTCCTTTTTCCGGCACTTTTTAAATGTGGGGGTCATGCAGGTTTGGGGCTCATGCGTGCTGCATTCCAGGACAGGGATATTCAATGTCCAGTTCAAAGTAAATGATGGTTTAAATCATACTCGTTGGTCACTTTTTAATTTGTGGGTGAATGGCAGTTTAAGGTCATTTGCTGTGTAACATGACAGGAATAGTGAATGGTTTCTGTGGATTTTTTTTCTGTGACTTTTATAACCTAAGGTGTGTTGCATTAAGGATGTGTGCACGTATACACATTTGAATGTTGTGATGTTTGATTCCTAGCTTCTCCAGGCTTGTTTTTGGGTGTAATGAATGAAGGTGTTGTTGCTCTCCCATAGACTTTAATGGTCATCGCTCATAATCGATGCTCACTATCGAAAAACCTTATCGATAGCGGCCGACTATCGACTATCGCCCGATGTCGATAGCCAACGTAATCGCTCAACACTACTCAACACTAATCTCTAACAGTTTTTTTTTTTTAAGTACTAAAACATAATGAAAACCCTACAAATTTACTATCACCTGAATCACACCGAGCCGCAGAATACAAAAAAAACCACGTCATTTATTCCAAAGAAGGTTTTTTTCTCTTGTTCCACTCCATATAGAAGCTTTTGGGAGTTTTTCGTACATTATTTGCTAGGTCAATGGCCCCATTAACTCCTTAACGACCGGGCAATCAAAGGGTTTCCCTGCTCTGTCGGGTGATCGTAACACCCAATGACCCGACAGAGCCTGGGGAATGGCTGCACAGTCAGCCCTGGGGACCTAGAGTAGCCCCAGAGCTGTCTATGTAACAAGCCTGTGATCAGGGTAGACTGTGTGCTGTCCTAATCACTACCTGTGTGAGACTGACACAGATTATAATGTATTAGCATATATGAATATGCTAAAACATTACTAAGTGTAAAAAAAAAAAAAAAAAAAAGTAAAACAGTTCTCCCTTCATGGGATTTAAAAAAAAAAGTAAAAAATATAAAAAGTGTCAAAAAAACTTAAAAATATAAAAAAAAAAAAAATGTAATAAAAAATAATTGTGCATAAATTACACACACAAAAAAAACTACACATATTAATTATCCACACGACCATCATAACCTGTAGAATTAATCTAACAAGTTATTAAGTGTGAAAACTAAATGGTGTAAAAATAAAAAATAAAAAAATTGAACAAAAATGTAAAACAAATTTTTTAAAAATTCTGCAGTTATTTATAAATGAACTTAAACTAGTCCTCCATAAAGTACAACTCGTCTTGAATAAAATGAGGCCTCACACAACTGCGTCATTGAAAAAATAAAAAAGTTACAACTGTTTTAACGCAAAGAGGCAACAACTAAAAAAATGATGTTCTGGTCATTAACTACTTTTTAGGTGTTCTGTTTAAGGGGTTAAAAAGTACATCTTACCCTCCCTCATATGGTTTTGTCAGTGGAAAAATCCAAAATGGTTATAGATCTTGGAAGGCAGGAAAAAAAAAATCCAAAAATAGTTGTAGCGGTTCAAGTCTTTTGACTGGGAATCATCTCATGGATTTTTTGGGGTGATTTTCGGCAGGCAGTAAAGAGATTACTGTATCACTGTAGATGTTTGATGTTGAATAGTTTTTGTAGCTGAACTTAAGGAGAGTTAAGAGGAATTTGTTGTAAGACACGTTCTCGTAGACGGAGCCACCGGGGAAAGGACAATTAGGTAAATTGCCTTCAGCACTTGAGTTAAAATTCAGAAAATAATTATGAGAAAACGTTACCTCGGTAACATCCTGTTTTGTTGGTTTTGCTGTGAGAGATAATTTCAGTGGGAGCCATCTGCTCGTTACTGGAAGGTTTATGTAAAGATGGAAATGAATACGGGAATGAAAGGAAAGAGACTCCTCCGAGACCCTCCCGTAAAATGTATGTTGTTGTAGAACACAATGGAAGGGTCATGAATACACACCTGCAGTACATGGGAAAATATGTTCAGCTTAAAGGGATCATAAAGGGAAACCTGCACTCCCTCCCCCGCTCCTCTTCTAAAAAAAATACCTGGAATATATATCCAAGTTACATTCTGCTTCTTTAGATTTTTTCTGTGTCTGGACCATTAATTGAGCAGCTCTCTCTTCCTCTTTCCAGCGGGAAGTCCCAGCACAAGTGAAAATCAGTGATTGAATTACATGAGGTCAATCTGTTACAGACAATCAAAATAAGAAAACTGATTTCCATATACACCCCTTCCTAAAATTCTTGTTAGTGCATTATAACTTCTTGACACTAAACCTATTTTTGGTCTCAAGACAGACTCAGACTGGCCCACAGGGTAGCAGGGGGAACCCATGGTGGGGCTCTAGGCATGTGCTAGGGCACGACCTGCATAAGCTTGCTTTTCAGGGAGAAAAACAGAGAGCAAGAGTTATATGAAGTATGTACAATCGTGTAAAGAGGGTATAAGGCGGGCCCCAAAAATCAACTTCACTGATGGACCCTAATAATCAACTGCACTGGTGGTCCCGAGAATCAACTCCACTGGTGGGCCCCAAAAATTATTTCCACTGGTGGGCCTCAAGAATCAACTCCACTGGTGGCCCCAAGAATCATCTCCACTGGTGGGCACCAAGGATTATCTCCACTGGTGGGCCTCAAGAATTATATCCACTGGTGGACCCCAAGAATCAACTCCACTGGTGGCCCCAAGAATCAACTACACCATTGGTGGCTCCAAGAATTATAACCACTGCTAGATCACAAGAATCAACCCCACTGGTGACTCCAAGAATTATATCCACGGGTGGGCCCCAAGAACCATCTCCACTGGTAGTCCCGAAGAATCAAGTCCACTTGTGAGCCCTAAGAATTATATACACTGGTGGGCCCTGAGAATCAACTCCACTGGTGGGATCCAAGAATCATCTCTACTGGTGGGCCCCAAGAATCAACTTCATTGGTGGGCCCCAAGAATCAAAATCCATGGGGGCCCCCAAGAATCAACTCCAATGGTGGGCCCCCAAAATCGTCCACCTGGTGGCCCCAAGAATCATCTCCACTGGTGACCCCAAGAATCATCTCCACTGGTGGGCCCCAAGAATCAACTCCCCTGGTGGGCACCAAGAATCCACTGCCTTGGTGGGTCACAAGATTAAACTCCTCTTGTGAGCCCCTCGACTCAACTCCACTGATGCCCTAATAAACAACTCCACTGGTGGCCCCAAGAATCATCCCCAGTTGTGACCCCAAGAATCAACTCCACTGGTGGCCCCAAGAATCATCCCCACTGGTGACCCCAAGAAACAACTCCACTGGTGGGCTCTAAGAATCTTCTTCACTGGTTGACCCCAAGAATCATCTCTACTGGTGAGCCCCAAGAATCAACTTCATTGGTGGGCCCCAAGAATCAACTCCACTGGTGGGCCCCAAGAATCAACTCCAATGGTGGGCCCCAAGAATCAGCTCCACTGGTGGGCCCCAAGAATCAGCTCCACTGGTGCCCCAAGAATCATCTCCACTGGTGGGCCCCAAGCATCAAAACCATTGGTGGGCTTAAGAATCAACTCCACTGGTGGGTCCCAAGAATAAACCCCACTGGTGAGCCCCAAGAATCAACTCCACTGGTGAGCCCCAAGAATCAACTCCACTGGTGGACCCCAAGAATCATCCCCACTGGTGTCCCCAAGAATCACCTCCACTGGTGGCCCCAAGAAACATCACCACTGGTGACCCAAGAACAACTCACTGGTGGGCTCTAAGAATCATCTTCACTGGTTGACTCCAAGAATCATCTCTACTGGTGAGCCCCAAGAAACAACTCCACTGGTGACCCCAAGAATCATCTCTACTGGTGAGCCCCAAGCATCAACTCCACTGGTTGGCCCCAGGCACTGAAGTCTGACACTGCCTCAAGTCATCTCTTATTATACATCACTGAGTTGTGGGAACTATAACTTTTTAATCCAATCAGAGCCCATAGCAACCAATCAGAGCTCATAGCAACCAATCAGAGCCCATAGCAACCAATCAGAGCCCATAGCACAATCAGAGCTCATAATGTCACCAATCAGAGCTCAAGATTCACTCAGATAAAGCCCTTGCGAAAATTTATAGCTGGTCTCGATTTGTGATATCAATCGAAGATTGTTGTAATGACGCTGATTGGTTGCTATGAACCTGATTGGTTGCTATGAACGCTGATGATTGTAGTGCTCTTATGTTGCTATGAGTGCTGAGTGGTTGCTATGTGCTGTGATTGGTTGCTATGTGCTGTGATTCTTTGTTATGGGCTTGATTGGTGCTATGAGTCTATTGATTTCTTGGATCGTTTGGTGCTATGGGCTTGATTGTTTGTTATGGGCTCTGATGGTTGTCTATGGCTCTGATTGGTTGCTATGGACTGATTGGTTGCTATGGGCTCTGATTGGTTGCTATGGGCACTGATTGGTTGCTATGAGCTCTGATTGGTTGCTATGAGCTCTGATTGGTCGCTTTGGGCTCTTATTGGTTGCTGTGGGCAACAAAGACAGTCTAACTGCTAGTCAGTTGTCATACATAAGGCCCAATGTATTTTAATGGCACTACTATGGGCTGCAAATAAGGTAATTTAGTTTTTGGGGTTTTTTTGGGGTGGAGAACTAAAATTCTGCAATGAAAGACTTTTTTGGGTTCCATTTTTAACATTGTTCCCTTTGAATTATGAATAACATGTTATGTGTATTCTGTGTCAATAGTATGACAGTACTAAATCTATACTTCCACACAACAGAAATATTCTCCCAACAAAAGGAAATTGAGAGCTGTTTCCAGGGGTCCTTAAAAGGGTTGTCTCACCACTGAGCCAAAAGCAGCTTCAGATTAATGTTTCCTATCTCTTCCTGGTCATGCTGTGGGTGGTTCTGTGACAGTGATTAGCATATTAGCTCTGTATTCCTAGCTCTTCTATTTGCACTGACATGACTGTGAGGATGTAATCTATAGAGCAGAGAACTTCAGAGCTTGAAGTAAACACGTAGTTAATCTCCTTTGTTTGTTAGAGATAACACACTCTGTTCTCAAGCAGCTGGCATCTTGTGTAATGACCTGTGGTGATGTCACTCCTGGCTCTGAGATAAGACAAAGGGCAGAGAGAGAAGAGGAGAGCAGGACGGTAACCAATGAAACCTGTGTGCACTGTGTGCAGATAAAATCTCTCTTATCTCCTCAACAATGCAAAATTAACAAAATAACTACAGGCTCATGGATAGAATGGGCTCAGGGAGTTTTGATGGTATTTGCCAAGCTACAACTTCTCCTGACATATTAGATGCTGTTTTGACATTTTCGAAGTTTTATCTTGCATTTAGAATTCATCCAGTGCTAAACTGAGATGCCTATAGCCCACCGGTGGAGATGATTCTTGGGGCCCACCAGTAAAGTTGATTCTTGGGGCCCACCAGTGGAGATGATTCTTGCGGCCACCAGTGGAGATGATTCTTGATTCTTGCGGCCACCAGTGGAGTTGATTCTTGGGGCCACCAGTCGGGTTGATTCTTGGGGCCACCAGTCGGGTTGATTCTTGGGGACCATCAGTGGAGATGATTCTTGCAGCCCACCAGTGGAGATGATTCTTGGAGGTCACCAGTGGAGTTGATTCTTGGGGCCACCAGTAGAGTTGATTCTTGGGCCACCAGTGGAGTTGATTCTTGGGGCCACAGTGGAGTTGATTCTTGGAGCCCACCAGTGGAGGTGATTCTTGGGTCTCACCAGTGAAGTTAATTCTTGTGGCCACCAGTGGAGATGATTCTTGGGGCCACCAGTGGAGATGATATTTGGCATCCACCAGTGGAGATGATTCTTGGGGCCCACCAGTGGAGATTATTCTTGGGGCTCACCAGTGGAGTTGATTCTAGGGGTCCACCAGTGGAGATGATTCTTGGGGCTCACCAGTGGAGATAATTCTTGGGACACACCAGTGGAGTTGATTCTTGGGTCCCACCAGTGGAGTTGATTCTTGGGGCCCACCAGTGGGGTTGATTCTTGGTTCTCACCAGTGGAGATGATTCTTGTGGCCACCAGTGGAGCCAATTCTTGGGTCCCACCAGTAGAGCTAATTCTTGGGGCCACAAGTGAAGTTGATTCTTGAGACCCACCTTGAGACCCACCAGTGGAGTTGATTCTTGGGGCCCACCACTGGAGATGATCCTTGAGACCCACCAGTGGAGCTGATTCTTGGGGCCCACCAGTGGAGCTGATTCTTGGGGCCCACCAGTGGAGATGATTCTTGGGGCCCACCAGTGGAGCTGATTCTTGAGACCCACCAGTGGAGTTGATTCTTGGGGCCACCAGTGGAGTTGATTCTTGGGGCCCACCAGTGGAGCTGATTCTTGGCATCCACCAGTGGAGTTGATTCTTGGACCCCACCAGTGGAGCTGATTCTTGGGGCCACTCTACAGCTACCGTACATGACTTTTTCTCTCGGCCTCTTTCTTTATGCTTCTTGTTTTCTGCCTTCTTCTAAAAAAAAAAATGCCCCAAGCCTCACATGGCCGGGGGCCCATCGAGTGTTTCCTTTGCTCCTTTGTGGGTCAGTCTGAGCCTGAGTTCATCCTTGAAATGACTGGTTATATGATATCCTCCCCTGTCTGTATGGTGAGTATGAGTTTACTCGCCCATTTCTTCTTTCCTGGGGTCTGAGCAGTCCCACAATGTTTTTTGTCCGTCTAATAACAAAGATCTGGCTTCTTAAAGTGTTCATAGAGGGTGGGGGCTTCATCTCTCTATTTAATTTTGACACCTGTCCTGACTCACAGCAGGTGATTGACCCCTTATTGTGTTACCTCTGTATATAGTCATAATTCACACTTTCTGATTCCTTTCAACCACGAAGCTTCTCAGTGGACGGAGGATCCAGGAATGATGGACGATGGCGGAGATGATCTGATGATGAGTCTGGATCCTCAGACGTTCACATCCTGCTAATAACACCAATGTCAGAGGTTCAGTCTCCTATGAAGCTGTTTTATTAAAAGCACAGCTTGGTGATAAGACACGGCCTCTGCTCTCTACGTCTCTGATGAAGAATTCGGGCTTGGATTGTCTATTAATCTGGTATTAATCCCCCGGTGAGAACGTCTGATCCTCTCTTCTGCTGCCATCACCTGTTTTTCTGTTGTTTCCTGCATTAAACGAGTTTTCCAAGACTTTTTAAAACTTCCCTACTGCCTCCCGCAGAATAGAAAACTACCCCGGATTTACTTCTCTGTGGTCACATGCTGCACATACAGATTGGTAATTTTGGGGTAATTTTTCTATTTTAGTAAAAAATGGAGGTACTAGGGAGGATTTTTAAAACTTTTGGAAAACCCCTTTTAGAAATTACTAGAAATATGAGCTATCACTAATCAAGTCTTAAAGGGGTAGTGTCCCCATGCTGTTTCACAGAGCCACAAGCAGCTTCAGACCCATACTTCCTGGTCAGGCTGTGGGCGGTTCTACAGGTTCAGGTTCTTACTTTCTGTTTTAGCTGTGGTTGGTTCTACAGCTTCTGGGTCCCACTTCCTGTTCAGGCTGTGGGTAATTCTATGGCTTCAGGCTTCCATTTCCTGTTCAGGCTGTGGGTCGACTTTACAGCTTCAGGCTGCCCCTTCCTGTTCAGGATATGGGCAGTTCAACAGTTTTAGGCTCCCACTTCCAGTTCAGGCTGTGGGCAGCTCAACAGCTTCAGGCTCCCACTTCCTGCTCAGGCTGTTGGTGCTACTACAGCTTCACCCTCCCAATTCCTAGTCAGAGTGTGGGTGGTTCTATACTTTTAGGTTCCTAGTTCCTGTTCAGGCTGTGGGTGGTTCTTCATCTTCAGGCTCCTACTTCCTGTTCAGGATGCAGGCAATTCTACAGCTTTAGGCTCCCACTTCCTGTTCAGGCTGTGGGTGGTTCTACAGCTTCAGGCTCGCATTTCCTCGTCAGAGTGTTGGTGGTTCTACAGTTTTAGGTTCCTATTTCCTGTTCAGGCTGTGGGTGGTTCTACAGCTTCAGTCTCTCACTTCCTTTTCAGGCTATGGGTGGGTCTACAGCAATGATTGACATATCAGCTCTGCTATTCCTAGCTATTCCTGTTACAGTGATATGACTGCAGGAGATGTATAATCTGTAGTACGCAGGGCTACAGAGCTCTAAGGAGTGAAAACGTTCCCTTATCATAAACAAACAAAGCTCTGTTCCTAGAGATTACACATAGCAGGGAGTAACTCACTCATGGATGGACAACAGCTTCCAGCTAATCAGATAAGAGAGAGGAGAGAGATGGTCAGTAACCAAGAGAAACTTGTGTGCACTCAGAAGTGATAAAACCTCTCTTATCTCTTCAACAAAGCAAAATCAAAACAGGAATGTATTTGAAAATAGGCTTCATTTACCTTTTCCAACATGTTAAAAGCCAATCATTGTGGTGAGAAAACTCCTTTCTGCATAGGGCAGGTGAGTGACCTCCACATTGGAGAGGGCACACTTTTATAGAAATGAAACTATGTATCTCATGGCAAACAGATAGAAGCTTGAATATTGAGTAGAAAAACATGGCCTCATACTTCCAGGAATAGCGCCACCTCTGTCTATGGGTTATTCCTGGTATTGCATCTCTATATCTGTCATGAGGGCCCTATCGGGGTATGGAGCAGATTCACTCGCACCTGCTGCAAGAGGTCAGGAATGGAGGCAGCTCCAATCCAGGCCATTTAACCATTTAGACTAAGCATATACAACACACGACCCCCTGGGCTACAAGCAGCCCAACAAAGCATTCCAATGGCCCCAAGGGCTTGTGTAAACCATGTCCCCAAATGGGTGGTGCTGCCTGGTATGGAGGTGGTACCGCCAGTGTGTGGACATTCCCCGGTCTGGGTGATTCTGGGGGGTCCGGTGGTGGGAGGTGTAATAGGATATTAATTAAATTACTCTATATTGAAACATATAGAACAAGCGATCAAACAATCACATGCTCAAATCCCCTAGGTGGACTTAATATTATTGTAGAAAAAGAAATTGTAGAAAGTTTAAAAAAAAATACTAAAAATAAAAAATTAAAATAAGAAAAATTATAAGAAAAATAAACAGTGAAAATAATAAACATGATATAAATATAAACATAATATAAAGTATTGTCACCTCCATTCTAACACAATATTGTGTTATTTATCCCACATGGTGAAAATAACGTAATAAAAATGAAAAAAAATTAAAAAAAACATGCCAGAATCGTGGTTTTTTTTTACTTTTTGTTCATCCTGCCTCCCAGATAAAATGGAATAAAACAAATTAAAAAGTCAAAATAAAATTAGTACCAATGAAAACTAGACAAGCAACCTATCCAACAGCTTTAATACTGGAAACGTTAAAAAGTTATTGGTCTCAGAAGACGCCGAGACAAGGCAAAAAAATTTTTTTACTTTTTTTTAAGTAAAATGTAATAAAAACTATATAAATTTAGTGTCGCCAGAATTACACTGACTCGCAGAATACAGGTGACGTCATTCATACCAAATAGTGAATTCCATAAAGACGAAGCCACCACAAAATGGCGCAATTGCTTTTTCTTTTCACATTCCACCGCACAAAGAATTTTTGGGGATTTTCCAGTACAATATATTGTGCTATCAATGGTACCATTGAAATTACATTTTGTCCTGCATAAAAAACAAGCCCTCGGGCCTTTCTGAAGGGGTAAAAATAAAAATAGTGACGGCTGTTGGCAGGCGAGGAGGAAACATAGATCTAAAATTTTGTCATCATTAAAGGGGTTTTACCATGAAGACATTTCATGCCTGGTTTGTCTTGTTTCCACTTTCAGTGTGTTCAAAAGGGGACGTGTATGATTTGTTTGAACTGTATATCATGTGACCCAGCAGGCTTGACGTCACCATGTCTTTCCCCACACTGTGCTCACTCTAGTCAAACAAAGGTCTGTTTATGTAAAAAGCTGGGAGTAGCTGCAATGTAGCTGAGTGGTTAGTGCCTTTTAGAATACGGGTCCTAGGTTCAAATCCCTGCAGAAACCAACCATGTGTATTTTTTTCTCGATGTACATACCTGATTGAGGTTTTCTTTTTTTATTTACATTGACTAATTACTAAGGAGTACAGAGGATGGATGTAGAATGGCAGCACCTGGGGTTCAACACTCGTTCAGCAGTGAGTGTGTGTGATTACTAAGGAGTACAGAGGACAGGAGTAGAATGACAGCACCTGGGTTGAACACTCGCTCAGCAGTGAGTGTGTGTGATTACTAAGGAGCACAGAGGACAGGAGTAGAATGACAGCACTGGGGTTGAACACTTGCTCAGCAGTGAGTGTGTGTGATTACTAAGGAGTACAGAGGACGGGAGTAGAATGACAGCACCTGGAGTTGAACACTTTCTCAGCCGTGAGTGTGTTTGATTAGTAAGGAGCACAGAGGACAGGAGTAGAATGACAACACCTGGGGTTGAACACTTGCTCAGCAGTGAGTGTGTGTGATTAGTAAGAAGTACAGAGGACGGAAGTAGAATGACAGCACCTGGGATTGAACACTTGCTCAGCAGTGAGTGTGTGTGATTACTAAGGAGCACAGAGGACAGGAGTAGAATGACAGCACCTGGGGTTGAATATTCGCTCAGCAGTCAGTGTGTGTGATTACTAAAGAGTACAGAGGACGGGAGTAGAATGACAGCACCTGGGGTTGAACACTCACTCAGCAGTGAGTGTGTGTGATTACTAAGGAGTACAGAGGACAGGAGTAGAATGACAGCACCTGGAGTTGAACACTTTCTCAGCCGGGAGTGTGTTTGATTAGTAAGGAGCACAGAGGACAGGAGTAGCATGACAGCACCTGCGGTTGAACACTTGCTCAGCAGTGAGTTTGTGTGATTACTAAGGAAACAGAGGACGGGAGTAGAATAACAGCACCTGGGGCTTGAACACTCACTCTGCAGTGACTGTGTGTGATTACTAAGGAGTACATTGTACGGGAGTAGAATGATAGCGCCTGGGATTGAACACTCGTTCAGCAGTGAGTGTGTGTGATTACTAAGGAGTACAGAGTACGGCAGTAGAATGACAGCACCTGGGGTTGAACACTCGCTCAGCAGTGAGTGTGTGTGATTACTAAGCAGGGAAGAGACTGTCAGTAGCTGCCTGAGAGAAGAGGTGATCTTTGAGCATGTGTGGCCAGGACTGATGAGCTCTCGTCACTGGTTGTGTCCCCTGGAGACGAACTGTGCACTATGGATCACTAAGGGAGCAGCTAAAACACAAATGCTACTGCATTTTTAATGATGATGAATGGTGAAAATGCTTATTATTTAATATCTTCCCAGGTCAATTTTACTTTGTGATAAAACCCATTTAAAAAATTAAAGGGGCTGTCCAGTTGGATTTTTTTTTTTTTTTAATAAATTGAAGTTGATTCTGCAGTACTAAGATTAAAAAAAGAAACCTGATACTCGCCTCTATCCTCGTCTCTGTTCCAGCGCTGCCACTGTATGGCATCTTCTCTTCTCGTTACTTACTGATTGACCAATCATGTGACATTTCCTGACTTCGAGGACTGCAAGCGCTGAGGATCATGCTGTGATAAGGGTCTGGAAGTGACCTGAAACGCGTAAGCGTGGGATGGGGCAATTTGCTGACTCGCTGTGCTTACCATCTGTCATTTTATGTTAAAGAGCAAAAAAGGGGACCTGGATTACGGGCTGGGCCGACGGCGGGATCCTGAGGAAACGACGGGGAGTAAGATTTATCTCAAAGGGAGGGGAAGCAAACATGTTTACATGTGACTCTGGGGCCAAATCGTTGCTGAACGGTAAATTTCTCCCTCCGGGACCTGTAAATAGCTAGAAGATCAGGGAACCCCCTGCGACCAGCTGTGATCTTTCAATAGCGGGGTATTAGGTGACCCAGAAAAAATTAGGAGTTAGTGAAAAATCTGATATCTACGTGCAAGTCTCTTGTATATGGTCTTCAATGGACAATGTGGGGGGGGCTTCCTTTCCCTTTACTGTAGTTTTTTCCATTCTTTTAGATACGGTCTTCCGTGGCCCACCTGGGGACGGGAGCCCCCCTTCCCGAACATTTATTTCCCCATGTCCTTTTGGGATAGGGTTTTTTGGGGGGGCCGCCTGTGGGAAGGGAGTTCTCCACCCTATACATGTAGTTCTCTGATGTCTCTTGGATATGGTCTTCAGTGGCATGCCTGTGGGATGGGAGTTTTCCCTTCACAACACATGCAGTTCTCTCATGTCTCTCGGATATGGTTTCTGGACAGATGTAAATGGGAGCTTCCCCTACCTATCAGTAGTTCTCTCATGTCTCTCGGACATGGTCTTTGGTGGCACACCTGTGGGACGGGAGCTTTCGCTTCCCTATACATGTATTCTTTTCTTTTCAGATAGGTCTTCGGGGCACACCTGTGCAATGGGAGCTTCCCTTTCCCTACCATGTGTTTTCATGCTCTCGGGTATGGTCTTCTGTGACACGACGTAAAATGGGGTTTCCCTTCCCTATAATGTAGTTCTTCTGTCTCTGGGAAGGGTTATGGTGGACACCTGTGGGAGGGGACTTCCGCTTCCTATACATGTGTTTCTCATGTCTCTCAGATACGGTTTTCAGTGGCACCTGTGGGACGGAGCTTTCCCTTCCCGGTACTGAGTTCTTCTGCTCCGGACATGGTCTATGTTGCCACCTGTGGGGACGGCTTTTTTCCTTTTAAAATTTACATAAGTTCTCTCATGTCTCTCGGTACGTTTTTGGTGGCCCCTGTGGGAGGGGAGTTCCCGTTTCCCCTACAAATGTAGTTCTCTCATGTCTCTCAGATATGGTCTTCAGTGACACGCCTGCGGAATGGGAGCTTCCCCTTCCCTCTACATGTACAGTAGTTCTCTCATGTCTCTCTCAGACATGGTCTTCAGTGGCACAGTGTGGAACGGGAACTTCCCCTTCCCTACACATTACCACCAAAAGCAACAGCCAAAAAACCACCTATCTTCATTAAAACACCAAAAATGTATTGAAAAAGAATAATAAAAAAATAGCTAAACACAATTAAATAAAAAAATAATTTCTAAAAAAGGTGACAGCTAAGGCAAGAACTATCACCCAGGGACCCCCAGCTAATTAATAGACAAAAAATATACTACATAAACAAAAAACATATCAATAGTGACAATTAAAGGGATACAGACCCGGGTAGCACCAAAAAAGCCCCAAAGTACGTTGGGGCGTGTGTATCAAATGGCGGGGCCCTACAAAGAGCACAAAAAAAAATTCAATGAATCCATGAAATATATAAAAAATTTTTGGGGAACGGAACCAAAAGGGAAAGTTTAATACCCCCTGCCCTTTAAAAAATTTTCAAAATAATACAGTATCAAAAAATGCATTTAAAAAAAAGTATAATAAGTATATAATATTAATGTGAAAAAAGGCAGAAGTGCTAATAAAACCATTACAGTATCTAAAGTGCCAAGAAGTGATACGAATAATTTATATATTATATATTCGTATAAAATATTTTTTTATTATATTAATATATACTTTTATATATTTTATAAAATATATATATATTTTAAATGCCGGAAATCTAAAAATGTTTCTAACATTTTAAATTAAAAAACTAACATAGTAATTAAAGTGAACTTCTCATTGAAGATACAAAATTTTGTCTATAACACTACATAAACACACATATTAAATGGGGAAGGACGACAAAGGTTAAAATATTACAAATTTTAAGATTAAAAAGGGCCCAAAAAAAGTGAAACAAAGTGCAAAAAATTGTAGCATTTGCATTCTTGGCACCCTTTATTTATAGTGTTTGTGGTGTGGCCGAGCAAATTGTATGAGAAGGAAGCTTTAAGACAACGGAGAGATAAATCCCACTACAATAAACTCACCTTTAACCCTCTTTCCAAATTTAGAACAGAGTTGTCCTGCATTTTGGATGATGCAGTTGAAAGTGGCGTCATTACTCAACAACAAAGTGGATATCTTTTACCTATGGGTCCAACAATTTCCACCCTATATCTTTTTTCCCAAGATCCATAAAAACGAGAAACTCCCCTGGCCGACCCTAGTCTCGGGAAAAAACAACCTGTGTAACCCCTTTGTAAATTTTCGATTTTAATTTCGTCCCTTTTTTGGAAACACTCCTTTATAGGAAAAGGGTTCATCTGCATCTTGAGAAAAATGGTAGGTATGCAATTGGAAAAAAACTGCTTTTTCGTTCATGTGATGTTGAATCACTCATACCCATAAAACATTTGGATGGGGTTTGGAAGCTGTTCGATTTTTTCTATCAACCTCAAACTTGGATCAGAATTTGTGTGATTTTGTTTTGAAAGGCTTGGAGTTTGACTTAACTCACAATTTTTTTTATCTTTAGGGAATCCTTTTACCTCCAATTCAAGGAACCCCAATGGGGCTTATTTTTGCACCGACATATCAAATTTATTTTTTTAGGGTGGGAGGAAATATTTTTTTTTTCCGACCCCTTTGCCCTTGTACAAAAGGTTCAATCTTGGAACAGGTCATTGATGCGTCATTTGTTTGGCATGGTTCGGTTTCAGAAATTTAAAAATTTATGGTCTCTCTTAATATGAACGGGGGTCAATATGAAGTTTACCATAAAAATTTGGGGGAAAAACAAATGGATTTTGGATATTTTTTGAAGTGGATGGTGGTTTGGTTCGTTCAGATCTTTTTCGCAAGAAAACGCAGTAAATTCACTTTTGCATGCCCTTTATCCCCCCAAAAAACTTTTTGGAGAAATTTCCGTAGGTCAGTCGGGGCGAAAGTGTTTGTTCAGATAAGGCACTTTTTAAAAAAAGAGCTGAAGATTGTCAATTAGGTTAAAGAGAGGGCTTAAAACATTGGATTCAAAAAGGATTAAACAAGCAAGAGAGAAGGGGAAAAAACTCAACTTTTTATTTAAAAAGAGGAAAAAAAGGGGGGATTTTAAACATCAAGTGAGATTTATTTCAACCTACTGTATCTTCTCGTTGAAAGAAATGCGCCCCCTCTTTTTGCAAAATATTGGGACATCTTAACCCTGGATCCTGTTTTATCGCAATACCTTCCACCTTTTCTATCGATCACATACAGACGTTCTAAGAACATTAAGGATATGTTTTAATGAAGATAGGTGGTTTTCTGGTTGTTGCTTTTGGCGGTAGTGCTTTTGTTTTTTCCTTTTACCTATCATTTATTTTGTTTTTTCTTTTCTTGTTGGCGTTGTTGCCCTTCCCTAGACATGTAGTTCTCTCATGTCTCTCAGACATGGTCTTTAGTGGCACGCCTGTGGGACGGGAGCTTCCCCTTTCCTATACATGCAGTTCTCTCATGTCTCTCGGATACAGTCTTCGGTGGCACACCTGTGCAATGGGAGCTTCCCCTTCCCTACACATGTAGTTCTCTCATGTCTCTCGGATATGGTCTTCTGTGACACGACTGTAAAATGGGAGCTTCCCCTTACCTATACATGTAGTTCTCTCATGTCTCTCGGACACGGTCTTCAGTGGCACGCCTGTGGGATGGGAGCTTCCCCTTCCCTACACATGTAGTTCTTTCATGTCTCTCTTGGATACGGTCTTCAGTGGCACACCTGTGGGACGGGAGCTTCCCCTTCCCGACACCTGTAGCTCTCTCATGTCTCTCGGATACGATCTACAGTGGCACGCCTATTATTTTTATATTATTATTATTTATTTTAGCGCGCCCTTAGTTCCAAGGCACTGGACATTTCAGGGGGATTACATACATTAGTCAAACAAGTACAATGGTGACTAACAACTCATACAGAGGGTCCTGCCGGTGAGGGCTTACAGTCTACAGCCTTTGGGACGTGAGCTTCCCCTTCCCTATAGATCTCGTTCTCTCATGTGTCTCGGATACGGTCTTCGGTGGCACACCTGTGGGACGGGAGCTTCCCCTTCCCTATACATGTAGTTCTCTCATGTCTCTCGGATACGGTCTTCGGTGGCACGCCTGTGGGACGGGAGCTTCCCTTCTCTACACATGTAGTTCTCTCATGTCTCTCGGATATAGTCTACGGTGGCACGCCTGTGGGACGGGAGCTTCCCCTTCCCTACACATGTTCTCTCATGTCCCCCTTTCTCCTCCTCATCCCCTTGTACCTTCATCACCCAGTTTCTCTTACTGACCAACGATCTCCTCACCCATCTCACTCACTGCCAGCCATCTGCTCTCTAACATGGACTCCTTCCTCCAGCACCTCCCTTGTTTTTCCTCTTTCTGCATCTTTTCCTGGTGTCCTTAAAGTGAACTGCCAGCTCTAGTTTACAATCTAAATGTGAATCTGGCAGCACGTGTTCAATTTCTCTGCACTACAGGAAGCATTAAATATCACACAACGGCTATAGAAAGCATTGGGCTACCCATATAGTTCAGGAATGTGCTGACTCCTCCAGAGTAGAAAACACTCTTTGTTTCAACTCATTGTTCCAGGTAATTATTGGAGGCACAAAATGAGGCTCTTGTCCCTTTATAAATGTATACAGCCAAAAATGATGTTTAACCAGTTGCCGACCGATAAATATCTTGGTGGTGGCTCTATATCTCTGCATAAACACTCTGGAACGAATAATGCAGCTGGGGGAGGGAGGAGCTGGCTGTCAATGGCAGCTCTCCATTGAGAAGGCAGGGACAAATTATTACAGTCCCTGCCTCCCCGATTGCTGCTGTACTGGCGGTCATGAGATCACTGTGGCTTGGTAGTTACAGGTACTGCTGTGTCTTAACAGACTCTGATCAGCTCTGAAGTCAGCACAAGGGGCCTGTTTCTCTTGGATTTCTGAGGCTAGTATATCAGCCCCAGTCACAGGGGAAATAAGGGTGGAGGGGAACATATGTAAAATGTGCTCTAAAAGGTCTTTTTCTGACCTTGTGGGGGCATAACATATGAAATAAAATAATTTAAAAAAAACACACAATCTAAATCTCATTAAAAAACAACATTGACAGTCCAAACCTTAAGCCCCGCCCCTGAGGACCCTCAAACTTTATGGGCAACATGTATGAACTTACTTCCTGCCATAACCTAATCCTCTATGTTATTACTCTTATATAACAAATCTTCACTTCTGAATAATGGATGTCTCCTCTATGTTGAGCTCACCTACCTCTTCACGGCTGCCATGTTACTGCTCCTATTTCCTGCCATAAGCTTGTCTACTATGTTACTATTTCTATATAACAAATCTTCACTTCTGAATAATGGCTTGGCTTCCTCTACACGGCTACTATGTTACTGTTCCTATTGCTTTGTGCCATTACCTGATACACGGATGTCTCTTCTATGTTGAGCTCGCCTACCTCTTCATGGCTGCCATGTTACTGCTCCTATAACTTCCTACCATAACCTGATCTACTGTGTTACTATTTCTACATAGCAAATCTTCACTTCTGAGTAATGGATGTCTCCTCTATGTTGAGCTCGCCTACCTCTTCACAGCTGCCATGTTACTGCTCTTCAGGGCTGCCAATAGAAATTTTGGTGCCCCATACAGCCAAAGTGCCTGGGCCCCCTCTCCATGTTCCGCCCCAAACACGCCCCTTCTCAGGCACCACCCCAAACATACCCCTCCCAGTGACCACCCATTCACTGCTGTAGCCCCACCCCCTTTCACGTCCTCATTAGCATTTCCTAGTTTGGAAAATATAACTTGTTTTGGGCAAAAAATTTTGAAGCCTGCCACCACGCCAAGGTAGACTCTTTTGGCAGGGCCCTACTCTACTCTAACTTTAATGTACTTTGAAACTGTGAAAAATAAGTACTTAAAATAAAAATAAGTGCCATGTTTGCGGGAGTTTTGTTTTTACAGCATTCAATCCTTGGTATAAATGTGTTCTCTGTATTCCACAGGTTGATACGCATCCGCCAATACCAAACATGTAGGGTTTCTGTTATGTTTCGGTACCATAAAAAAATTCCAAACATATACTATTTTTGAAATCCGCACCAAAACACCATTTTGTGTGGGCAATAACTTTTTTGTACTAACACCTACAGACCTGAGTGAAGCGGCATTTTTTGTGGGCTGAAGCGTACTTTTTATTGCTACTAGTTTGGAATACATGCCACTTTTCTGATCGATTTTGATTCTAATTTTTAGAGGACGTAAAATGACCCAAAAACTGCAATTTTGGTATTTGGAATTTTTTTCTTCTACAGTGTTCCGTGTATGGTTATGTCTCCACTGCATTGGACAAAAAACGGCCAGAAAGTGGCCGTTTTTTCTCCGATGCACGGCTGCGGTATTTGTCACGCTTTGTACAAAAACCACGGTCGCTTCTCGTTTTTTTGCCGTCACCCATACAATTGTATTGGAAGACGGCAAGAAAACTAAAAGCGTCGGCTTATTATACAACATGTTATATAATACGCCTGCGCCGAAAGACGAGCAGAGAAAAGACGAGCTGTGGAGACTGCAGCGCGTCTTTCCTATTGTAGTCTATGGGGCTGCAGGAAAGGATCGTATCTTCGGCACTTTAAAAAAAAAAAAACTAAAAAGCGCCGAAGACACGATTGTAAAGCAGTGCAGTGGAGACATAGCCTATGGGGTATCTGATGTTATATTTTTAAAGATTGGACTTTTTCAGATGGGGCAACACCAAATATGGGGAACTATTGTATTTGTCTTATTTGTAAAATGGCAAAAGGGGGGGGGGGGGTAGCATCAACTTTTAAGGTATGTTCCCCCGGCGTCTTGCCTCCGTATGAACATACACTTTTCTGATGCGTCTCTGGGTCCATCTGAACGGACCCAGAGACGGATCTAACAATTAGCAGTGAGATTATCACTGCCGGCAATGACAGACACGCAGCGGTGTTCACATGAGCGATCGCCGCTGCGTGTTTGTTTTGCACCTGTCGGGTCCGTCTTGTGGATGCGATCGAAGAATTGTATGTCACTTCTTTGATGGCATCCACAAGACGGACCCGACAGGCGCAAAACAAACACGCAGCGGCGCTCTCTCATGTGAACGCCGCTGCGTGTCTGTTATTGCCGGCAGTGATAAACTCACTGCTAATTGTTCGATCCGTCTCTGGGTCCATTCTGATGGACCCAGAGAAGCATCAGAAAAGTGTATGTTCATACGGAGGCAAGACGCTGGGGGAACATAACCTAAGGCTATGTTCACACGGCTTATTCATGCCGTAATTGCGGGACGGATTTCGCCCACAATCACGGCGTGTGTACGGGGGTGGGAGGGCCGGCAACTCGCCGGCCTCATAGACTTTCATTATCCACGGCGCGGATCCCGCCAGGATAATGTGCATGAGACGGCATCCATAGTTCTCTATGAGAACTGTGGATTACCGTAATGACTGGGACGGATTTGCACCGTATTTGAGCGCAGTACGGCGCGGAATACGGGACCAAATCTGTCCCCAAATAAGCCGTGCGAACATAGCCTGAGACTTTTTTATTTTTTTTTAACACTTTAAAACTTTTTTTCTACTTTCACTTTGAGGCCCCCCTCCTGACCGTGTGTGAGTGAGAGAGGGCTCCTTCCTCTCACTCACACACACCCACATAGCCAAGGGGGGGGCCTCTAAGCCACCCACATGGCCCGGGGGGAGGAGGGGGCCCTCATATATGGTGCCATGTGTGTGGGGGGCACCCCTCCTCCCCCCTGGCTGTGTGGGTGCTTGAGAGGGCCCCCTTCTACCCCCGGCTGTGCGTGTGGTGGGGGGCCCCCTCCTCGTCCCGGGCCATGTGGGTACATGCACAGCCGGGGGTAGAAGGGGGCCCCCACCACACGCACAGCTGGGGGGAGAAGGGGGCCCTCACCACACGCAAAGATGGGGGGAGGTGGCCCCTCACGGTTCTGTCTGGCCCGGGTGGGTGAAGGGAGGCCCCCCACGGTTCTGGCTGGCCAGGGTGGGTGAAGGGAGGCCCCCCACGGTTCTGGCTGGCCCGGGTGGGTGAAGGGAGGCCCCCCACGGTTCTGGCTGGCCCGGGTGGGTGAAGGGAGGCCCCCCACGGTTCTGGCTGGCCCAGGTGGGTGAAGGGAGGCCCCCCACGGTTCTGGCTGGCCCGGGTGGGTTAAGGGTGGCCCCTCACGGTTCTGGCTGGCCCGGGTGGGTGAAGGGGCGCCCCTCACGGTTCTGGCTGGCCCGGGTGCGTGAAGGGGGGCCCCTCACGGTCCTGGCTGGCCCGGGGGGGGGAAGGTGGGCACCACACGGTTCTGGCGGGCCCGGGGGTGGTGAAGGGAAAGGGCCCCTCACGGTTCTGGCTGGCCCGGGTGGGTGAAGGGGGGCACCTCACGGTTCTGGCTGGCCCGGGTGGGTGAAGGGGGGCCCCACACGGTTCTGGCTGGCCCGGGTGGGTGAAGGGGGGCCCCACACGGTTCTGGCTGGCCCGGGTGGATGAAGGAGGGCCCCCCACGGTACTGGCTGGCCCGGGTGGATGAAGGGGGGCCCCTCACGGTTCTGGCTGGCCTGGGTGGATGAAGGGGGCCCCCCCACGGTTCTGGCTGGCCCGGGTGGGTGAAGGGAGGCCCCCCACGGTTCTGGCTGGCCCGGGTGGGTGAAGGGGGCCCCCCCACGGTTCTGGCTGGCCCGGGTGGGTGAAGGGGGGCCCCTCCCGGTTCTGGCTGGCCCGGGTGGGTGAAGGGGGGCCCCACACGGTTCTGGCTGGCCCGGGTGGGTGAAGGGGGGCCCCTCACGGTTCTGGCTGGCCTGGGTGGTTGAAGGGGGGCCCCTCACGGTTCTGGCTGGCCTGGGTGGATGAAGGGGGGCCCCTCACGGTTCTGGCTGGCCCGGGAGGGTGAAGGGGGCCCCCCACCAAACGCACAGCCGGGGGGAGAAGGGGGCCCCCCACCACACGCAAAGATGGGGGGAGAAGGGGGCCACCCACGGTTCTGGCTGGCCCGGGTGGGTGAAGAGGGGCCCCTCACGGTTCTGGCTGCCCCGGGTGGGTGAAGGGGGGCCCCTCACGATTCTGGCTGGCCCGGGTGGGTGAAGGGGGGCCCCTCACGGTTCTGGCATGGCCCGGGTGGATGAAGGAGGGCCCCCACGGTTCTGGCTGGCCCGGTGGTGGTGAAGGGGGGCCCTCACGGTTCTGGTGGCCCGGGTGGGTGAAGGGGGGCCCCTCACGGTTCTTGCTGGCCCAGGTGGGTGAAGGGGGGCCCCTCACGGTTCTGGCTGCCCCGGGTGGTGTGAAGGGGGGCCCCTCATGGTTCTGGCTGGCCCGGGTGGGTGAAGGGAGGCCCCCACGGTTCTGGCTGGCCCGGGTGGGTGAAGGAGGGCCCCCCACGGTTCTGGCTGGCCCGGGTGGGTGAAGGCTGCTGCGCTCAGTCCTCCAGAAAGAAATCTACTTACATAATCCCTGCGCGCTGACACGCTGTAGCCGGGGTCGGGACCTCCTCCTCTCTCTGTCTCCACCACCGCTGTGTGACCAGCGGCGGGATGCGGAACAATTTGAATCCGTGAAGCTCTGCCCTGAGGGGCGGGGCTTCATGGATTAAAATTATTCACATCCCGCCCACAGCCACAGACAGAGGAGGAGGGCCCGGCTACAGCTTGTCAGCGCGCAGGGATTATGTAAGTAGATTTCTTACTGGAGCACTGAGCGCAGCAGCTGTGCCGGGAGCACGGGCCCCCTCCCTCCCAGCACCGCCCCCGCCCCTGCTACTGGGGCCGGCCGGGCACAGTAATTTTTCTATGTAAGGAAGCGGAGGCGGAGCGCAGCGGTGCAAGGAGCACGGGCCCACTCCCAGGACCACTGAGACTCGCCGGTCATCGCCACCGGGCCCTATGTAAAGCGCGTGCTCTACTGACTACTGTACTATGTATGAAATAAGCGGGCCTGCTTGAAGCGGGACCCTTATTTTCTCCGGGCCCCGTACAGGAGTACCGGTTGTACCCCCTGTACGGCGGCCCTGCTGCTCCTATTACTTTCTACCATAACCTGGTCTACTGTGTTACTATTTCTCCATAACAAATCTTCACTTCTGAGTAATGGCTCTCTCCTCTTTGTTGAGCTCGCCTACCTCTTCACGGCTACCATGTTGCTGATCCTATTACTTTCTACCATAACCTGGTCGACTGTGTTACTATTTCTGCATAACAAATCTCCAGTTCTGAATGACGGATGTCTCCTCTGTGTTGAGGTCCTTCCTTACGCCCATTGAGTCGATAGGTGAAGAAAAAAAACTCAACCTCAGAAACATTTTGGGAGATTTGCTGAAAATCCCAACTCTTTTAGCTTCAGACATAGCGACAGGAGTGTAAGATATGAAGTCACAAAGTGTCAACCTCCAGCGTTTCCAATCCTTTCATAATAGTAGATTAGAGCAATCCTACCGGGAGGATATTTAATGTCACCGCTGCCCTCTCCACAGAAGAAGGATTTCTCGTATTATCTATTAGCCAGTAGCAACCGGCGCAGCAGCTGCACATTATCTCGGCTTCTTCATCCTTGACATATGTTTTCCGTTCTGTGTTTTGCGGACGGATGAAAACTCTTTATGCTGCTCTGCAACTTCTTGCTGAAATCATTGTCATTGGGAACATCTTCTTTGTGCCTGGGAGACGGTTATTGGAGAGTCGCGGAGAGGTTCGGGTGCACAGACAGTTGAAGGCTCAGGTGTTACTGTTGCTGCAACGATGGGACAATGCAATGTTACCTTGGCGTTAACCAGAGATGAAATTATGGAGCATCGGTTGTTACCTTTTTTCAGTTTAACTTGTCTCACTACGAAGATCATAGTGCAGAATGAGGGGACCAAAGATGTAAGCATGTCCGTCCTTGGTTACCATTAGCAAAGCGCTATGGTTTTACAGAATGGCCCGTTTAACTTGTCCTTAGCAACGGGGTTGGTTTACAGGTCGGGTTACTCCCTGCTAGTTTATTAGTGGCTGTCGGCTGAGATGTGTGCCGGCTAGGTCGCGGACGGTAGTGCGCACACACAGGGCATGCAGAGAACTGGTCGCGGACGGCAGATCACGGTGAAGTATCTATAAGCTGCGTGCATGGACGAGAGAGAAAGAAAAAAAAAAACACCTCACAACCATCGGTATTCCCATGTAAAACATCAGTCTAACATCGGCAGTCCCATGTAAGAAGTGCAGTCTAACAACGGCAGTCCCACGTAAATCTGAGAACAGCAGTCCTATGTAAGAAGTGCAGGCTAGCATTGGCAGTCCCATTGTAAAACAGAACAGCAGTCCCATGAAAGAAGTGCAGTCTAACAATGGCAGTCCCACATAAATCTGAGAACAGCAGTCACATGTAAGAAGTGCAGGCTAACATTGGCAGTCCCATGTAAAACAGAACAGCAGTTACATGTAAGAAGTGCAGTCTAACATCGGCAGTTTCACAAAAAAACGGAAAACAGCTGTCCAACGTAAGAGGTAGAGTCTTGCATCGGCAGTCCCATGTAAAATAAAAAGCACTGCGGCAGCCGAGGCAATGAACTGTGCAGGACACGTTCTCATTCACTGAGTGCAATCAGTGGTTGAAGTGGCAGCTGAGGCAATGAACTGTGCAGGACACAGATGTGCAGTCCCATGTAAACACAAACAGATAAAGCAGGGGCGTTGCTAGGGTCCCAAAACACCCGGGGCTCGGGCCCTTAAGTTTTTCTGAGTAGGGCCAGGTGCACACGGAATTTTTTGCGTCTCATTGTGAACTGCGGATGTATTTTTACAGAGAAAAACCTTTGTATGTAGACGCTCAGGAGAAATATAAGTGATTACACTGCAGTTATATTTAGTGACTTACAGGAGACGTCTCTGAAGAGTTGTTCTCTTTCTCTTCTTCTCCATCTGTCCCAGACGCCATGATGTCTTCTACCGTCCAGAACTCTTCACTGAAAAATTTACAAAACAAACATCTTAGACTCCTCATTTTATCAGCGTTTCTCTACAATTTCCTATCTCTATACAAAATCCCCATCTATAGTGCCCCAAATGGTAATAATTAGCCCCTTGTAGGTAATATTTGCCCCCTATAGCCAGGTAGTAGCCCACTGTAGCCAGGTTGTAGCCCCCTCTAGCCAAGTTATTAGCCCCTCTAGCCAGGTTACTGCCCCCTTTAGCAAGTAATATGCTCCTTGTAGTCAGGTGATTAGCCCTCTGTAGCCACATTACTGCCCCATAGCCACATAATATGCTCCTGTAGCCAGTGACATGCCCCTGTAGCCATATAAGCCCCCGGTAGCCAGTGACATATCCCTTAGCCATATAGGCCCCCTGTAGCCAGTGACATGCCCCCTTAGCCATATATGCCCCCTGTAGCCAGTGACATGCCCCCTTTGACATATAGGCCCCCTGTAGCCAGTGACATGCCCCCTTAGCCATATTTGCCCCCTGTAGCCAGTGACATGCTCTCCTGTAGCCACACATCCCCCCCCTGTAGCATATGCCCCCTGTAGCCAGTGGACATGCCCCCCTGTAGCCACACATGCCCCCCGTAGCCATATGCCCCCCTTGTAGCCCCACGTGCCCCCCCTGTAGCCCCACATGCCCCCCCTGTAGCCCACATGCCCCCTGTAGCCAGTGAGATGCCCCCAGTAGCCACACATGCCCCTGTAGCCATATGCCCCCTGTAGCCAGTGACATGCCCCCTGTAGCCACACATGCCTCCCCTGTAGCCACACATGCCCCCCTGTAGCCATATGACCCCCTGTAGCCCCACATGCACCCCTGTAGCCCCACATGCACCCCTGTAGCCATATGCCCCCCTGTAGCCACACATGCCCCCTGTAGCCATATGCCCCCTGTAGCCACACATGCCCCCCCCCGTAGCCATATGCCCCCTGGAGCCCCACATGCCCCCCCCTGTAGCCACACATGCCCCCTGTAGCCACACATGCCCCCCCCGTAGCCATATGCCCCCTGTAGCCCCACATGCCCCCCCCCGTACCCATATGCCCCCTGGAGCCCCACATGCCCCCCCCTGTAGCACCACATGCCCCCCGCCACACATGCCCCCCCCCCATACCCATATGCCCCCTGTAGCCCCACATGCCCCCCCCCGTACCCATATGCCCCCTGTAGCCTTACATGCCCCCCCCGTAACCATATGCCCCCTGTAACCACACATGCCCCCCCTGTAGCCATATGCCCCCTGTAGCCAGACATGCCCTCCCCTGTAGCCATATGCCCCCTGTAGCCACACATGCCCCCCCTGTAGCCCGACATGCACCCCCTGTAGCCCCACATGCCCCCTGTAGCCATATGCCCCCCCTTGTAGCCACACATGCCCCCCCTGTAGCCATATGCCCCCTCTTGTAGCCACACATGCCCTCCCCTGTAGTCCCACATGCCCCCCCCCTTGTAGCCACAAATGCCCCTCCTTGTAGCCATATGCCCCCTGTAGCCCCACATGCCCCCCCGTAGCCATATGCCCCCTGTAGCCCCACATGCCCCCCCTTGTAGCCACACATGCCCCCCCTGTAGCCATATGCCCCCCCTTGTAGCCACACATGCCCTCCCCTGTAGCCATATGCCCCCTGTAGCCCCACATGCCCCCCCTGTAGCCATATGCCCCCTGTAGCCACACATGCCCGCCCTGTAGCCCCACATGCACCCTGTAGCTAATAAAATTAAAAAAAAAACTACTTACCTAATGAGCCCGGCCCGCGCGTCCTGGTCCTGCAGCTTGAGAGCGGTGTAAGCAGCGTGATGTCATCACGCTGCTTACACCGTCTCGCGGGGCCCGGGACCTCCTCGGCCTGCAGAGCTGCCGGCTCAGATGATCCCAGCGTCGCAGGGGGGTGATGAAAGCGGCGCGTCACTCCCCTGCGACGCCCACGTTTATGTACGGCGCTCAGCAAGCGCTGATACATACTGGGGAGCAGACAGGACGGGAATGATCCGTCCTGCCTCCTCCCCGACTCTGACTGCGCGGCCGCTGGGAAACGGCCGTGCAGTCAGAGAGATCGGCGGGCGCCGCCCGCACTGAGGTGCGCTCCAGGCCCACCGCAGCGGCCTGGAGCCGCCGAGACTCGGGCACAGGCAGATTCATTCGGGGCTCGTGCCCCGAATGAATCTGCTTAGCGACGCCCCTGAGATAAAGCATATGGTTTTGTTCTGCAGGTCTGTAGAGGTCAGAGGTGTAATAATCTGCAGGATTATCACTGTTTGTGAGAGACAACAAAAAAATCACCCATCTTTACCTGAGTCCTGAATGTCAAAAGCCCATTCTAGTTACAAAGTATATAGAGAGCAAGAAATTTAGATATACACTATGGAATTACACTTAGCTTTTCACTTTCAAAGATTGCAATGACAGCTGAGAACCTCTCCCTTCCACCGGCTCACACAGAATGAATCCTCATGTGCACACTGTGGGGTGTGTCTGCAGAGAGAGAAGATACTCCCTGCTGGGAGGAAAAACACGGCCCAACATTTCACAAGCTCTGCTTGGCAACCAGTATAAACGGCTGCCAAATGATGGAACGAGACAACCCCTTTAAAGTCTTTATAAAGAAAAAAATGACATACCTTGTAGCAGGCAGGAAATTGGGGAGAAGATCATGAAATAGAGATGAGGTGGAAATGGTGGAAATGGGCATGAAGCCTGAGACATGACTCCAGGAGGTTAATGGTTCTCATTCATTTACCAACCACTTGAGGTATAATGTTGTAGTCTGTAGGCCATAAAAAGCAGTAGAAGAGTGAAGAAATTGGGCGATGTGATAGACTTGAGTAAGCAACTATGAGTTCTTGTACTGTAAGGGTCTAAATGTGTGTTGGTCTCATGAAGGTTGATTTGTAGTGAAGAATATTTCCTAAAGGCAGTGGCGATAGTTGTATTAATTCTTGGGTTTAAAGGGTTTTCCCATCATAGACTTTGATGGTATATAAGTAGGATGTGCCATCGAAGTCTGATAGGTGCAGGTCCCAGCTATCTCAGGAACGGGACCCCAAAAGTCTTGGTTCAAAATGGAGAGCCGATTGTCATTACACATGACTCTCCATTCTGTTTTATGAGAGTTCCCAGTACAGAGGCACGCTGTGTTCTCCATTCTTTTCTATGGGAGTTCCCAGTACAGGGGAGTGCTGTGTTCTCCATTCTTTTCTATGGGAGTTCCCAGTACAGGGGAATGCTGTGTTCTCCATTCTGTTTATGTCAGTTCCTAGTACAGAGGCACGCTGTGTTCTCCATTCTTTTCTATGGGTGTTCGCAGTACAGGGGAGGTGCTGTGTTCTCCATTTTATTCTATGTGAGTTCCAAGAACAGGGGAGCGCTGTTGTTCTCACGATTCTGTTCTATGGGAGTTCCCAGTACAGGGGAGCGCTGTGTTCTCCATTCTGTTCTATTGGAGTTCCCTGTACAGGAGAGCGCTGTGTTCTCCATTCTGTTCTATGGGAGTTCCCAGTACAGGCGAGCATTGTGTTTTCCATTCTGTCCTATGGGAGTTCCCATTAGAGAGGAGCAGTGTGTTTTCCATTCTGTCCTATGGGAGTTCCCAGTACAGGGGAGTGCTGTGTTCTCCATTCTGTTCTATGGGAGTTCCCAGTGCAGGGGAGCACTGTGTTCTCCATTCTGCTCTATGGGAGTTCCCAGTACAGAGGAGCGCTGTGTTCTCCATTCTGCTCTATGGGAGTTCCCAGTGCAGGGAGCGCTGTGTTCTCCATTCTCCTCTATGGGAGTTCCCAGTACAAGGGAGCACTGTGTTCTCCATTCTGCTCTATGGGAGTTCCCAGTACAGGGGAGCGCTGTGTTCTCCATTTCCTGTTCTATGGGGAGTTCTCCAGTGAGGGGTAGTGGGCTTTGTTCTCCATTCTGTTCTATGGGAGTTCCCAGTACAGGGGAGCGCTGAGTTCTCCATTCTGTTCTATGGGAGTTCCCAGTACAGGGGAGCACTGTGTTCTCCATTCTCCTCTATCGGAGTTCCCAGTACAGGGGAGCGCTGTGTTCTCCATTCTGTTCTATGGGAGTTCCCAGTACAGGGGAACGCTGTGTTCTCTATTCTGCTCTATGGGAGTTGCTAGTACAGGGCAGCGCTGTGTTCTCCATTCTGCTCTATGGGAGTTCCCAGTGCAGGGATCACTGTGTTCAGGTATACTTAAAGCTCTTATAAATCAGAATGGAGAGTCAGGTGCAAGTGCGACCGTCTCGCCATTTTAAGCTGAGACTCCCGGGGCCCTTTCCCAAGATAGTTGGGACCCACATCTTTCAGACTTTGATGGCACATCCTATTCACATAACATCAAAGATTATGATGAGAAGATCCTTTAAACCCTGGAACTAATATAGCTGTTACACTTTTTATGGCATATTATATCCATATTCAACATCACAATAGACAAAAACGATATTTGCAACCTTTTATCACTGTGAAACCGTGCATATATACATTCTGAAGCACTTTTTAAACAATTCTTTACATATATGAAAAATCATGGTATACTAAAATTTTTGTGGAACCAATGTCCATCCAATAGAAAGTTAATTAACTCATATATTCAAATGTTTGAGAAAGGAGGTGCGTCAGCCTCCGAAGCATCTCACAGGTGTCCGGCACTTTCCTTGATATCCTGAATGGAAAGGATATGGACCTTTATATTTAATGGAACTTGATTCCACAAAAACCTTGAGTATACTTTGATTTTCTATTGATGAAGAACTGTTTTAACGTTTTATCTGGGAGTTTAAAGATTTCATAGAACACTATAAACAATATTTATATGGAAAAGTAAATATTTTCCACAACCTTCATATGTTTCTTTTCTTTTGCCTTCTTATTCATCTGTCATAAGATCCATTATTTGCAGTAAAACTTCCTGTTTATGGGAGTGTCAATAATTCTCCAACATCTCTTTCCTACAACTCCCAGACTGCAAATCAATCTAGGAATTCCCTCCACAGTTATTACTGCTAGGGTCTACATGCCGACAATAATGTGAAATCCTCCCCAGCTCTGTACTTGCAATTATCTTTATTTTGACTACACTTTTGTGCTGGGACTCATGAGTCACTATGTAAAGAGCTTACAAAGCAGTCAGAATGCAGCAGAAACCCCCAACTTTATACTGCTGTCTGCCGAAAAAACTCAGCGAAACAGTTCCCCTTTCCCTGTAATTAAGCTAAAGCTAATTCACTTTCAAGCTAAAAGCTGGCAGATGTGAATGCCCTCACTATTGTGTGGCCAGATCATTCTCTGCTCGGTTCAGGGGAGTGACAAAACTTTCAGCAAGGCAGAAGCAAAACCATGTGATCAATGAACGTCATACAGTTTGCAGTAGGTAGGAGGGAAGGGAAGTATGAATTACAAACTTTAATATAATACAGTTGTGAGCCTTATAACACATAAAAAGATAGTTCTGGAAAACTCCTTTAAAAAATATCCTTTTGATCTTTCGCTACATTGCATACTGATTGGAAAGTAATGCAGACCTGAGACATGGTATCTCTATTACTGATTTATAGTGATAGAAAAAAGTTGCAAGGGAACATCTTATCCATGTACCATCAATCTACATGGTGGGAACACCCTTTTAAGCAGGAAAATTGGGAAAACACAATGAAATGGAGAGGAGACAGAAGGGTAGAGGGATCATGAGTCATTTTTTGGGTCTGGAAGAGGTTCATGATTGTCTTTGATTTTCAAGCCATGATTTCATAGGCTTGTGTAAGCAACTGAGTTTTTGTATTGTAAGCACATGTCCCCCCGGCACAGGTTTTCCGTTGGTTTTACAGACGGTTTCCGGATCTGAAAGTCGTCTGTAAATCAACTGTCAACCTTATTACATTAAGTTCAATGGAAAATCCATCCAGCAGTCCCCACTGCACGGATTTTCCGCCAGACTTTTTTTTTTACGCACTGGGGGGTCCGAAAAACTGAAATTTTTTTTCTTCCCCCGGGTTTTTTGGGGGCGACCATGAACATTGGGTGCAAGGGGGAGGGCTTGAGTCCGCAAACCGCAGAGAAAAGCTGCCCCCCCCCCCCCTCCCCTGCCACAAAAAAACAGCCCAAACCCCCGGACAGATAATCCCATGCTATTTGGTCTTTCCCTTGAAAAGCAACCTAAGGGGCAAGTTTGTTTTTGGTCTCATCGGGTTGATATTATAAAGGTTCTCCTAGAGGCACAAACGAGCTTGTATTTTTTTTTTGGGGTTTTTTAAAGGGTTGATCCAACCATAGACTATGATTTCATATTGAAAGGAGGTGCCTCTTTCCTTATACTGAGCCTCAGACGGTCTCCTTTTTACTTTAATTCCAAATGCGACTTTTTTAAAAGGCCCATAATTTCCCGAAGACTTTCTTGGGAATAAAATTAAAAAAAATATTTTCAAAAAGGATTATTTCCAAAAAATGTTGTGCGGTTCATTACATTACACTGGATTATGGGGATTGAAACATCCTATCAATCCTATCCTATGATGTACATACAGGAATAATGAATTGTGCCTTTAGAAGGGAAACGGCACGGGTGGGGGAACCAGGGTCCCAGGCATCAGAAGGGGGGGCGACTCATTTTCCAGGGGGTTCCCACACCTATACTGGCTGTTGTTGGGGCCTTGTCGCCTAGTCTTTCCCAATGTCGCTCAATTTTTATTTAAAGCCTCTTTGCCGGATTTTGGGGCAGCAGGTTTTTGTCACATCAGATCTTCATTGTCTGCAATACTTCTGGCGGGATGAATTGAAGCATTTGAAAATAAAGTGTTTTCCACACCCCTGTCAACTAACCCGGGCGGCGCGATTCCCTCCGAAACCAGTAATTTGATTTCTCTGGACGTAAGAAATTGATATCTCATCAATAGGGAAGGCTCAAATTTCCCAAAAACTAAACCTGAAAAGTGGCCGCAACATAAACCTGACCTTTCGGTTTTTTTCCCAAAAAATAAAACCACAGAAGCCTCGGAAAATCACATTCAGCATTTCTTTTCATTTGTGCATAATTTTTTAAATCTTTTTCTACAAGGGGCATATCCGGGTAAACACACTATACAAGTGCTGTACCCCCTTGTCTGTACATATAGACACTGTTGTAGACCCTTTTTCACTAAAAAACCACTGCTGTAACCCCCCCTCTGTCACAAATAGATCACAGCTGTAGCCCCTCCTTTATCATATATAGACCACTGCTATAGTCCTTGTATGTCACATATAGACCACTGCTGCAGCCCACTTCTGTCACATATAGACCACTGCTGACCCCCCTCTGTCAAAATAACAATGTCCCCCTTTTTTTTAGCCCCCCAATTTTTTGGTCACTTAACCACTGCTGAGCCCCTTTCGTCACATATAGCCACTGTGTACCCCATTTTAAAATTTAACCCGGCTGTAGCCCCTTTTACATAAGACCCCTGCTTACCTTGTTGTTTACATTAACCCAAACTGTTGGCCCTTTTTCCATATACCACTGCTGTGCCCCGTTTTTTACAATGACCACTGTTGTAGCCCTCTTCTTTACATTAGACCACGCTGTACCCTGTCTGTGACATATAGGCCACTTTTGTACCCCTTCGTACAATAGACCACTGTTTAAACCCCCTTCTGTCACAATGGGCCATGTTACCCCCCATCATAAATAGACCATGTTTTAAACCCCCTCTGTCAAAATAAAACACACTGTGCCCCCTCCTTTTCACATATAGACCCTGCTTTACCCCTTTCTGTACAAATTTGACCATGTTGTCCCCCCTTTCCCACATATGCCACGTGTAGCCCCTTTAATATAGACCACGTTGTAACCCTCTGTCACAAAATAAAAACCACGCGTACCCCCCTTTAAAATTTACCCCTTAACCCCCTCGCCCAAAAATAAGACTTTTTACCCCCTCTGTCACAAATAGAAACGTTGCCCCTTTTAAATCCCGTTTAAAAAAACCCTCTTAAGGTTCGGGTCAATTTAGAATCTGGGCTTTTCTATTTAAACTTTCAAAATTTTGTTTTGGGTCCCAATTTTAAAACCAGGAAAACCCCCAAAAAGCCATGGGTTTTTCCCCTTTTCAATAAACCCGGCCCCCTTTACATTCGTACACTGATTAAAATCCCCACTTGGGGCCCTAGACCCCCTGTCACATATAACCACGTGGGGCCCCCTCAATATAATAGACCTTTTTCCCCCCCGGGAAGGTAGCCCCCCGTCAATATAGGCATGATGTGCTCCCCTGTCACATAAACCACGGATGGGCCCCACACTATACATAGCCACTTTTGTACTCCCCTTTTGCATATAGACCACTGATTAAGCCTCCCTGTCACATTCAGATCACTGATGCAGCCCTCCTATCACATATTTACTGTAACTCTCCCTTTGTCAAATATAGAAATACTGGCCCCCCCCAAAAAATATACCAAGTTTATTTTAAAAATAAATTAATTAAAAAATGTAAAAAAAAAATGCTTTTTAACCTTTGTTTCTTTTTTAAATTTTCTTCTCCATCTGACCCAGACCTCCATGATGACTTTTCCCAACCACAACTCGACCCTTCATTTACCGATTTACCACACAAATGTCTTAGAATCCTAACTTTTCCTGCACCTCCCTACCTGTACTTACCTCTATACAAACTCTTCATGGGGTTATAAGAGGAGGTGGGGGTTATGGATTGATAGGTGAGGGTTATATTTTGTATTGGAAATAGGCCATACAACACAATGGTCCCATGCACCCCTCAGAAGATCAGCCGGTGTCATGACCTTCAGGGGGGGTGGGTTTTTTTTGTACGGGCCCTTTTTTTGTATGTAAAAAATTTTGAAAAAAAGGTTCCCCGTTGGAATATGTTGGACTCATTAAACTACGTTGGACTTGCATTGAATCCATTTCTTGAATAAAATGGCCAATGAGGGATGTTGACATGAAGTGTTTATTTAAAAAAAAAAACTTTGTTGTGTTGTAACAGGTGAGTGGGTAGTGGACCCACTGGATCAGTGCCGGGCTTGCTCCGAGGGGGCGTAACTAAGCGGCCATCGGGCATCTTCACAGATGGGGACAGCCCGACCTCAAACATCCCCCCCCAAAGGCAGCTGACCCAAAAGGCCAAAAATGCAAAAGCTAGGACCAACAGGGAAAAGGGGGGAAAGAACAAAAACTAGGTGTACAAACGTCGGACAGAACAGAACAACAGAACCCGGGCTAAACGGACATAAGACCAAACAGGAGGGTTAAACGGAGAGCAAGGTACAAAACATATACAGATAGGAGCCAACACCAAGAACCTGACAGGAGAGAAACCAGAATATTAAACTAAGAACAAAGGCCTAAACTCCTGGGGTATTGGGTTCCTGGGTAACAGTGACCGGAGGTTAGTGTCAGCCTTGGGTTTACAGAAATCACTGCAGGCTGATACCAAACCTGTGTGAAAATAATGGAGAGGCATCTGTCACATGCCTGCATTACTAATGCCAGAAATAAATGGATAAAAAAACTAAATACACCATTTTTTTTAATTTAAACTAACTTTCCTTAACTATGACCCTATTTAACCATTTTATTAAAGAAACAGATCCAACATTGGTCGATGTAGCCCAACATATCCGACTTAGTACGAAAGGAAAACCTGCAAATAAACAGGAACATTATGTATATACACATAGGCTCTTTGTCCACATTGGGCCCCGCTTTTTTTTCTAATACTGGGAAAGGCTATCTAGTGTTCAGGAAAGCTAGATGACACCCATCCCCCATAGGTGGCACCCAGCTTTCTATGATATGGAAAACTGGATGCCACCTGTGGGGCACGGGATGTGACTAAACTTTTCTGGATTCTAGATAAGCTATCCAGCGTGTAGAGTTGGATGATGCCTATCCCCCACAGGTGGTACCCAGATTTTCATGATATGAAAATTAGGTGCTGTCTGAAGGGGATGGGGTGCCACTCAGCTTTCCTAGATGCTAAATAGCCTATAAAGAGAAAAAATAAACATAATTGGTGTTTCCCCTTATGTAAAAGTTTGATCTTTAATAATCAATTAAGATTTCCCTTTTTGGTGAATGCCATATATAGATACCCAGCTCCAATATTTTTTGGTTGCTTTGACTGCCCAAAATTTGGAATATAAATGAAAACTACACTTCAGTCATCACACAGGCCCGTAGACGAAAAAATGAAAAGCTATTAGTCTCAGAAAATGGCTCTGCACAGCAAGGGGAAAAAAAAATCACCAGAATCGTACTGACCCACAAAATAAGGATAGCGTCATTTATACCGCACCTCCGAAAAAAGATGGAGCAGCTGTGTTTTTCCCCATTCCCCATTCCACCAAGCAGCCGCAGGCACCATATGTCAGGTCAGGAACAGGAATTAGATTTTCGGAGGGAGGTGGGCAACATTTTCCCTACTTGCCTTAGGAACCAAAATGCTTAGAATTATCTTCTAAACAATTAAGTGCTTTCCCAACCGTTATAAAAATAAGGCAAATGGTCACCACAGCAGCTCTCGTGGTTCAAAAAAAGTTTTAGGGAAGTTTATAAATACTTTAATTTATTTCTGTTAAATTAAAAATTATTTCCACAATGTGCTTGTAGTCTCCCCTTTTAAACCCCAGACACTTTGTTGCCCCTTGCGCGGCCCGCTGCACCGCTACCTTTCCACTCTCCTGCCTGACTCCCCTCTGCCTCTGTCTCCCGACACACGTACCTGTTTCTTAAAACTCGCGCCGGCTCTTTACAATGTAAATGGGTGATGCTGGCTTAGCTAAATATCCCTTTTGCTTTCCAAAGACCCAGTGGGTCAAAAGCAAATTGAGGATTTGTTAAATCCAGTAGAGGGCGCTTGAGCTCCTCAGCTCCTTTCCCATAATGCAATGTAAAGTGCCAGCATGCACCCCTAACACCAAATAGCCAACCACCTTAACTCTTAGCTTTCTCTGCTAGTTGTCAGTGCATTTAGCCTGCATTACAGTGCGCTCTTTGCTGTCTTGTGTATACTGAGTTTGATACTTGATCCACCTACTAGTGACATTAGCAACAATTATTTTAAGTGGTTATTTGAAAAGAAAGAAAAATCAAGACTTTTTCCATTTTGTACACTGGTGACTGGAGTACACACAATATGCGGACACTGTTTCCTGCAGCTCACTTTTAGCTTTGTCTTATAGACTGGAACAAGATCAGCAGAGTCATCTCATTAGGTAACTTTCATCATAAACATTTTATTCTATTTTGTATGTCTAGCAAGAGCCAGCACAGCACAGGTCTGGCTGGGACCTGTTGTTCTCCAAGCAGGATTTTCTATGTTCCCAGGGCTTAGTTCTGACCGTAAATACGTCCGGGATTCCAGTTTGGTAGCCATTATAAGCTACTTGGTCATTATTTTCGCTCAGTTGGTGATGTATTTACGGACGTAAATAGTCTGTAAATAGTCCAGAACTATGCCCTGGGAACATTAGAAATCCTGCTTGGAGAAAACCACAGGTCCCAGCCAGTCCTGTGCTGTGCTGGCTCTTGCTAGACATTTTACAAAATAGCATAAAATGAGGAACTGTGAAGATACAAATACATAATCATTTTGTATTACAACAATAGACCAAAATGAACATTTGTACAAATACTTTCTTAATTTTTTAATTAAAAACAATAGACAAAATGAACATCTGTACAAATCTGGATTGGGGCTTATTTGATGTTAAATTTAGTGTAATTGTCAAGGGACTTTGGATACATTTATAGTGGAGATTGTTTTCTTTTAGGAGGAGAATACTTATATATTGTCGTTCAATGTTATTGGATAATATTTACTAAATACATTGATTTAATTGTGTAGAGCCACTTGGATATGTCTGTGTATTAAGTACTTCTCATTTGAAATGCACCAATCCCATTTTATTCTTCATACGTGTGTAATGTATTTCAGACCCGAAATCGTTCGGGAATTACATTGCCAAATACGTGCAACACTTTGTGGACGCGTATTATGCAAAGGATTTTCGCGTACGGAAAAATACATTCCCCCCCCCCCCCACATAGTAAATAACGGGGAATGTATTTCCGATGCGAAACCGTTGCAAATACGTTGCAAATAGGCGTCACAAAGTGTGGCACGTATTTGCAATGTAATTCCGGAACGGATTTCGCGTCGGAAAATTCAATTGACACAGTATGAAGAATAAAATGGATTGATATTTTATATGAATTACTTAATAAAACCACGACATATCCAAGTGAGCTGGAACAATTAAATCAATGTATTAGTACATTTTTTACAATAACATTAATGTCAATTTATATATTAGCTTTAAAGCAAAAAAAATATCAACTACAAAAACGTATTCCACAGTCAGTGGATATGGACCACTAAATTTAACATCACATAAGCCAATGCAGTTGTTGACAGTGATGTTTTCTTAAACTTTTCCTTACAACAATTTTTGTTTGTATTGGGGCTGTAGAAGTTGAGCAATTCTGTATATACAACAAAAGGGCCCCCCCTTTTTGCTGGGACCTGTTGTCCTCAAGCAGGATTCTTCCTTAATTAAATTTATTCTTCTTGAAATATATCAATTATTGTAGTAGGAGTAATGCTTGGAAGTGTAGATACTTCGGAGCACACTACAAGAATACCGCGCTCCACTTCGACTTCTTCCGTCAGGTAGACACATTCAGCCTAGGTCGCCTGTAGGAGCTGTCGAGCGATGCATTGCGATTCACTTTGGCCGACCCGCAATATGCATGCCTCGGAGTTTTTCGAATTGCCACGTCCAACACCAGAACGCCCACGGACGCGTCCATTGCACGCCCTTCATGTTAGGCGATTCCGAAAGTGGCGAAAGGTTGGCCTAAACATTCATCCATGCTGTCCGATAGGGGATTCGAGACGGTGAGGCGCAGTTTTCGCCCGAAAACAGGCGCAACTCCCGATCATACATGTCGCCCATAGTGTATGAATAATACCACAAAACCATGAATGCATATCACCACCAGATAGTGACTGAATAATACCACATCACCATAACCACATATCACCACCAGATAGTGACTGAATACTGGCACACCATGACCACATATCACCACCACAGAGTGACTGAATAATACCACTACACCAGGAACACATATCACCACCATATAGTGACTGAATACTGGCACACCATGACCACATATCACCACCACAGAGTGACTGAATAATATCACTACACCAGGAACACATATCACCACCATATAGTGACTGAATAATATCACAACATCATGGCCACATATCACCACTACATAATGGGGGGGAAATGGATTTTACACAACACCATAAACATATACACCACCACATAAGTGACTGAATTATACCACAAAACACCAATAAACACATAACACCCACCACCTAGTGATCTGAATAATACCTACAATGAACAGGTATGGTTGGAGGCAATATGTTTAGAAAAAATGGGTGCAAGATGGAAAAGGACCTCCATCCAGAAATCTAGTACAAAATATCCACTGCACACCGAAGGAAGTTTTAAATGCAAGAAAAAGAGTTTTTATTGAGAAATTAAAGAGGGATAATCTATATCCAATATACCATTATCAAAAACATACTCAGTGAATGTTTTACATAGAATAGTAGATGTTATAGTATAGCGACGTTTCGGCAATAAGCCTTTTTTAAGCAAACATCTAGCGAGGAAAGGTGGAAAGAAACTGAGAATGGTATTAGTGGTATAATTAGGTGATTGCTATATTGATAAATGGAGGCTAGATAAAACATATAAATGTAAAAGTATAATAGGGCCGGATCTGTTGTGGGCCAGAGCAGAGGCTTCTCCTTGCCTCGGACGTCTGTAAGTGAACTTTCGATCCTGACGCAGCTTATGCCCGTATACCTTCGGATAGCTCTGGCCCACTAACAGCTCAGGCCCTATTTTACTTTTTACATTTATATGTATTTATCTGACACCTCCCATTTATCAAATTTAGCGATCAACTAAATTATACACTAATACCTTTCTCAGTTTCTTCCTCATTCCTCTATAGAATGTTTGCTTGAAAAAGGTTATTGCTGAAACGTCGCTATTACCTAATTTTTTTAAAAAAAAAAAAAAATAAAAACAAGCTTATACTATTCTATGTAAACATTCACTGAGTTTGTTTTTGACATAGCTATATTGGATATAGATTATCCCTCTTTAATGTCACAATAAAAACTCTTTTTCTTGGAATTTATAACTCTTCAATCGAGTGTGCAGTGGAATATGTTTTGCACTCGAATAATTCACCAAACACATGATTACTTATCACACCACATAGTGACTGTATAATACCACAACACCATGGACCACATATCACCAACCAATAGGTGAATGAATAATACGAACCATCGAGACTGAATATTACTAGATGTAGCAAAGATTAACTTGTCAGATAATACACCATGTTAATGCAGCACGGATGTTATCTCAGCTTTTTAAAAAAATTTTAATGAAATTTGTTTAAAGACAAGCACAGATAATAAAGAAAGCCGTGATATCGCAGTCAAGCTAAACACTGCTGCATATAAACCACCATGATTTTAAAAATTTATACTACTACCAATATTCAGCTCATAGAATGACTGTATAGTGGTAAAAACCAGTTGTACTCTGCAGACATATAAGTGATCGCCGTCCAATTATATCCAGTGACTCACAGGAGATGTCTTCTATGACTAGAGTGGTTTACTTTTCATTTTATTCTTCATCCGCTCATCACCGCCATGATGACTTCTGCCAGCCAAAACTCATACCGGCATCTCCCTATCCATTCGCACGTATGTATCAACTTTTCATGGGGTGTATTGAAGGATCCAATCTCCTTGAAGCTTCCAAATTTAATATTATCAGACTACAGCTGCCGGCTTTACCTTGGCTGGATATAAAAAAGGAGGATCCCACAGTCTTTTTTTAATAATTTGTTTATTGAAAACTCTAGAAAGAAACTATACAAATCAAAGCAAATTCATGCACTTCATGTCCCTCACTCATGTCTCTAATGGTTGAGTCTATCTATTTTTTTTTGTCTTTTAGTTGTTGCACTCTTTGTATAATTATTACAGCCACTTGAGGCTTGTTGATTGCCCCATTTCTGTTTGTAGACTAAAGTCCACTCTGCTACATTCCTGTCCCCAGCAAAGTCTTTGGTAATATATGCGCATTTCTATTAGGCACGGTAATGAATTACTGTCTGCAAAAGTCAACATTTCTAATGAATAAGGAAAACAATTGGATAGAGCTCACCTTAAAGACTCTGGCCGAGAATAGATTTCTATCAGTCCTTGAGGCTTATGTGGAAGGAATTAGAACATTTCTGCCTCATGTCCTCCTGTGGTCGAATTCTCTGTAGTCCTTCGACTGTAAGAGATTCCAGAGGGACAGTAACTACTAAGACAAACACTTTAGGATAAATTGGGTTTCGCGGTGGGTCACAGGACGCAGAATGGTTTCAGCTCCAGCCACCGGGTCTCTCAATTACTGGGGCTGTTGCTGCATGAGAAATCATTATCCCCTCTATAGTCTCCTCTTGTCTCTTTATTGCGGTTGTAGCTGTGACACAAAGCAAAGGTATCAACTAGGAATTTGCAAAAAATAGATAAAAATGTACTTACGACTTGTTCCACTTTTGGTTACTTTGGACAGTGATACCAAACTGTATATTTGGTGCAGAGATAATTAGACATGTTCCCCTTCTACTCTACCTGTCAGCTTACCCCTTGTGTGGTAAACAATATAGTCCCAATTACCACAGTCTAAAGTTTTGGCCATCTAATTCTTTATGTGTCGTGATTTAGTGTCCTTAAAGGGGTTTACTCACTACAGTGATTTACTTTCAAGTGTAGGGGAAGATAAATCAAGACTTTTTCTAAATAAAATGCTGTTTTGATTTTGCCCTGGTCAGGAGATAAGAGATTTTATCTGCTCTAAGTGCTCACAAGTGTCTCTAGGTTACTGTTCATATCTCCCTTTCTGATTAGTGAGAGAGAAAGAAGTGAAGTCACCATGAGCAGAAGCTTTATCTCTAACAAGATTACCTTTTAAAAAGCACTTGATTTAACTTCTTGGAGGTTCTGAACTCATTTACGTACATATAAAATCTCCCTCACTCATGTCTTTGTAATGCTCAGCGAACTGTGTAGGATCTTAATATGCCAATCAATGCTGTAGAACCACCCAAAGCATGGCAAGACAGTGTGAATCTAGAGCTCTCTGTGACTTCCAGTTAATCACTCAACATAGGTCTGGGGATCATACCGGGCATTCTGAGGCAGGATACACCAGGTCCGCTATGGCGGTGATCAACATTATGCTGGTAGTTCCACCACTGGCTGAAAGCTAAGTTAACCATAACCCTAAAACATCCAAAATACCTTAACCCTAACTCAGCTTTATGCCTGGCTGGGGTTATGATTATGGTAAACATTAGGGACAGAGTTAGAGAAAACATTTTGGATGGCCCACACTCAAGTTATTTCTTATTATCTTGAGGGCCACCAGTGAAGATCATTCTCGGGACCCACCAGTGGAGTTGATTCTTGGGGCCACCAGTGGAGTTGATTCTTGGGGCTCACCAGTGGATTTGATTCTTGGGGCCCACCAGTGGAGTTGATTCTTGGGGCCCACCAGTGGGGTTGATACTTGGGGCCACCTGTGGTGATGGATTAGTTGGGCACCAGTTGGGTTGATTCGTAGGGGCCTCCTGAGGTAGTTGATTCTTGGGGCCCAAAGTGAGTTCGACTCTTGGACGGCCAACCAGTAAGGTGTCGATCTTGGGAAATATACCAGTGGAGTTAGATTAATGGGGACACCTGCTGGAAGTAGACTCTTGGGGCCCACCATTAGAGTTTATCTTTGGAGTCCACCAGTGGAGTTGATTCTAGGGGCCCACCCTACAGCTAATCACCATGATTCTTACTTTCTGACTATTTTTCATTGCCTTAATCTCAGAAAAGCAAGCCCCAGACCAGATGATCTTGTGGTCCACCATGGAATTTAACCTGCTCTTTTGTGGGCCATTCCAAGCCTGGTTAATCAGACTAGTAATCAGGTTGTAGAAGACAAAGTGATCAACAGTCATCTAACAATTACTCCCTCAGAGGAACAACTGTAATTTGACAGCAGTTAAATTCCCAGATAGAGGATCTGCTGTCATCCCACAGCTTCTCTTTTATCTCATAGGAGGTCAGTTGCTTCCTTGGTTTGTTGTATGTCATGGTGGGGTGTGACTGTTGCCACATGTGTTACTAGGATAGTATCATAAAATAAACAAATTTGACAAAGTGAAGCAGATGACTTGCGTTTACTGCCTATCTCTACTCACCATACTGCTGCACTGATGAAAAAGAAAAAAGTTATAAATAAATAAAATAAATAAAAATAATTTGTGTGCTGTAGCCCAAAATATGGGGTTAGTGGAGGTTACATTATATTATTATTATTATTATTATTATTATTATTATTATTATTATTATTATTATTATTATTTATATTTTATATTTTTGATTAATTTTATTATTGTTTATTTTTATTATTAATTATTTTATTATTATTATTATTATTATTATTATTATTATTTGTTGTCTATTATGTAATATTTTTCTGGATGGTAATATTTTAGCTTTCGCTGGAATATGCAGCCACAGTTTCCCATCCCCGTTTCAAACCAAAGGCTGTAGACACCATTGTAGCTCAAGTCATTCAAAACTGAGTTTTTCATTGATTTGATGTTCAGACGACGTTATTGTATCGGCTTGTACGCGCTGTTCTCCAACTTTTACTGAATACATTGATTTTTCTCTCTGGCTTCCTTCTGTGATATTTAGCTGAGGATTAATATCTTCTGTCTGAGTTGTTTGCTTTCATTGTCCATTAATATGATACATACACACGAGGTTTTATGGTGGGGATTCTGCTAAAGCCGGACCACATACAGTGCACATATACAGCTCAAACCAGAAGTTTCCATCCACTATATATAAAGCCCCATCTGCAGGTTTCTCCCTCACATAATATATAATGGCCCCCATCTGCAGGTTTCTCACTCCTCATATAAAGCCCCATCTGAAGGTTTCTCCCTCCCCTCTATATAAATCCCCATCTGCAGGTTTCTCACTACTCTATTTATAAGACCCATATGCTGGTTTATCCCTGCCCCTCTATATAAAAGCCCCATCTGAAGGTTTCTCCTCCCCTTATATAAAGCCCCATCTGCATGTTTCTACCTCCCCTCTATATAAAGGGGGGGGAGGCCCCATCTGCAGGGTTTTTCTCCCTCCCTTCTATATAAAGCCCTTCTGCAGGTTTTCTCACTTCCCCTCTATTTAAAGACCCATCTGCAGGTTTCGACCTACCCTATATATAAAGACCCATCTGCAGGTTTCTCCCTCACCTCTATATACAGGCCCCATCTGCAGAGTTTTCCTCCCCCCTATATAAGCCCCATCTACAGGTTTCTCCCTCCCCTCTATATAAAGCCCCTCTGCAGGTTTCTCACTCCCATCTATATAAAGCGCCATCTGCAGTTTTCTCCCTCCTATATATAAAAGCCCCATCTGCAGGGTTTTCTCCCCTCTATATAAAGCCCCTCTGCATTGTTTTCCCTCCCCTCTTTTTAAAGGGCCCCATCTGATGGGTTTCATCCTCCCCTCTATATAAAGCCCCATCTGAGGTCTATTACCCTCCCCTATATATAAAGCCCCATCTACAGGTTTTCTCCATACCCCTCTATATAAACGCCCCCAATCTGCAGGTTTTTCTCCCATCTATATAAAGCACCCATCTGCAGGTTTTCCCACTCCCCTCTATATAAAGCCCCATCTACAGGTTTCTACCTTCCCTTCTATATATGCCCACATCTGCTGTGGTTTCTCCCTCCCCTCTATATAAAGCCCCAATCTGCAGGTTTTTCTCTTTTCTGAGAATGAAATCAGAATAACTTTCCTCCGTTTTAGAGTCCAATTAGGAACCAAAATTATTTCTATTTGCCAAATGCAGAATAATGAAGACGACGGAGAATTTTTGGCATTTTTATTACTTGCTGCAAAGTCACAAGTCTTCCATTCACTGGGATGAACTCCGCCTTTACACAATTTGGGACCGCCCATATGATGAGGTCAGGTCTTTGGAAGCTTCTGATAGGTTTATTGGCAACATCCAAGTTAATTAGAGACACAGCTCTAATGTATTTTATAGCACACCAGAACACATATGTTCTGTGTGTAACATCATGGGAAAAAGCCTAAGAAATCAGCCATGATATTGGAAGAAAATTTGTGACTTGCACAAGTCTGGATCTTCCTTGGGTGTAATTTTTCAGATACCTGAAGGTGCCTCATTTCATATGTAAATACAATTATATGCAAGTGCAAACAAGCATTGGAATGTCTCAGCCTCATACCGCTAAGGAAGGAGACGGGTTCTGTGTCTCGAGAGGAACGTGCTTTGGTCTGAATGTGATATCAACCTAAGAACAAAAGCAAAAGACCTTGTGAAGATGCATGCGGAAGCTGGTAAGATTGTGTCATTATCCCCAGTGAAGCAAGTGCTGTATCAACATGGGCTGAAAGGTCCTCTGCTAACCCTACTCTGTATCGGGCTCCGGTGCAGACGGATGTCAACTGCACTCTGCTTAACCCTATGTGTGTGGGGCCCGGAGCAGACGACTGTGACTGCACCTCTGCTAAACCTACTGTGTATGTGGCCCGGAGCAGACGGTGATGGGCGCCTTGAGGCGGCCCGTCACTGCTCCTCTACTAACCCTACTGTGTATGAAGCCCCGGAGCAGATGGGTGTCACTGCACCTTGCTAACCCTTACTGTGTATGGGGCCCCGGAGCAGACCAGAGTGTCACTGCACCTTCTGCTAACCTACTGAGTATGGGTCCCTGAGCAGACAGACGTCACTGCATCTCTGCTAAACCCTACTGTGTTGGGGCCATGGAGCAGATGGGTGTCACTGCACATCCCCAGAGACTACCCCTAATGTGTATGTGGCCCCCACCCCACACCCCCCCCCCCCCCCTGGACCCGCGCGCCCCACGACCCCGGATGTCACTGCATCTCTGCTAACCCCCCCCTACTGTGTATTGGGGCCTGACGCAGATGGGTGTCACTGCACTCTGCTAACCCTAACTGTGTATGGCGCCCTGGTAGCAGGGAGACGGAGTCACTGCAACCTCTGCTTACCCTACTGTGTGTGGGGCCCCGGAGCAGGACAGGATGTCATGCATCCTCTGCTAACCCTACTGTGTATGGGCCCCGGAGCAGACGGATGTCACTGCACCTTACTAACCCTACCTGTGTATGGGGCCTACGGGTAGCAGACGGATGTCACTGACACCTCTGCTAACCCTACTGTGTTATGGGGGACCCGGAGCAGAAAGATGTCACTGCTCCTATGCTAACACTACTGTGTATGGAGCCCGGGAGATGGGTGTCACTGCACCTCTGCTAACCTCCTACTGTGTACTGGGTCCATGGAGCAGACTGGATGTCACTGCATCTATGCTAACCTACTGTGTATGGGGGCCATGGAGGCAAGATGGGTGTCACTGCACCTCTGCTAAACCTACTGTGTATGTGGCCCTGGTGCTGAACGGATGTTCACTGCATCTCTGCTAACCCTACTGTGTATGGGGCCATGGAGCAGATGGGTGTCAATGCACCTCTGCTAACCTACTGTATGTATGGCGCCCTGGAGCAGACGGACTATCATGCACCTCTGCTAACCCTACTGTGTGTGGGGACCCGGAGCAGACGGTGTCACTGCACCTCTGCTAAACCCTACTGTGTATGGGGCACCACGGAGCAGAGGATGTCACTGCACCTCTACTAACCTACTGTGTATGGGGGCCCCGGTGCAGACGGATGTCACTGCCCTATGCTAAACCCTACTGTGTATGGGGCCCTCGGAGCAGACAGATGTCACGCACTCTGCTATACCTCACTGTGTATGGAGCACGGAGCAGATGAGGTGTCTCTGCAACCTCTTTGCTAACCCTACTGTGTATGGGGCCCGGAGCAGTCCAAGTTGTCACTGCTCAACCTCTGCTTACCCTTACTGTGTATGGGAACTGGAGCAGATCAGATGTCACTGCATCTATGCTAACCTACTGTGTGTTGGGGCCAGGGAGAAGAAATGGGTGTCACCTGCACCCTCTGCTAACCCTACTGTGTATGTGGCCCTGTGAGCAGACGGATGTCACTGCATCATCTTGCTAACCCTACTGTGTATGGAGCCCTGGAGCAGATAAGGATGTCACTGAACCTCTGCTAACCCTACTGCCTGTGTGGGGCCAAGGAGCAGACGGATGTCAACTGAACATCTGCTAACCTGGCTGTCGTATGGGGCCATGGAGCAGATGGGTGTCACTGCATTAAAAACCTCTGATAACCCTACTGTGTATGGCGCCCCTGGAGCAGACGGATGTCACTGCACCTCTATGCTCACCCTACTGGGTGTGGGGCCCCGGAGCAGACGGATGGCATGCACATCTGCTAACCATTTAATGTGATGGCGCTCGGTGCAGATGGACTGTACTGCACCTCTGCTAACCCTACCTGTGTATGGGAAGTGTATGGGGCCCCTTATGTCACTGCACTATGGCTAACCTACTCGTGTATGGGGCCCCTGGAGTCAGACGGGTGTCAACTGCAACTCTGCTAAACCTACTGTGTATGGGGCCCTTGGAGCAGACGGTTATCCCGGCATCTCTGGATAATCCTAGTGTGTATGGGGCCCTCGGCAGAAGGATGTCATGCCACCTCTGCTAACCTACTGTGTTTGGGGCCCCGGTGCAGACGAAATGTCACTGCACCTCTACTAAACCACTACTGTGTATGGGGGCCAAACAGGATAGAGCAGACGGATGTCACTGCATCTCTGCTAACCCATACTGTGTATGGAGGACATGAGCGGTACTGGGTGTCACTGCAACCTCTGCTAACCCTACTGTGTATGTGGCCTGGAGCAGACGGATGTCACTGCATCTTGCTAACCCTACTGGTATGGGGCCATGGGCTGATGGTGTCACTGCACCTATGCATACTCCTACCTGTGTATGGGGACCTGGAGCAGACGGATGTCACTGCCACTCTGCTAACCCTACTGTGTATGGCGCTCCGGAGCAGATGGATGTCACTGCACCTCTGCTAACCCTACTGTGTATGGGAACGTGTATGGGGCCCCTTATGTCACTGCACTCTTCTAACCATATGTGTATGGGGCCCGAGCTGAGGGATGTCACGCACCTCTGACTAACCTACAGTGTATGGGGCCAAGGAGCAGACGAGTGTCACTGCACCTCTGCTAACCCTACTGTGTATGGGAGCCCTGGAGCAGACGGATGTCACTGCAACTCCACTCCCCCTCTGCTAACCCTACTGTGTATGTGACCCCAGAGCTGACGGATGTCACTGCATCCTCTGCTAACCCTACTGTGTATGGGGCCCTGGAGCGATGGATGTCACTGCACCGATGCTAACCTTACTCGTGCATGGGGCCGTGGAGCAACATATGGATGTCACTGCCCCTCTGCTAACCCTACAGTGTATGGGGGCGCCCAGAGCAGATGGATGTCACCGCACTCGCTAACCCTACTGTGTATGGGTGGCCCCTCGGAGCAGACGGATATCACGGCATCTCTGCTAACCCTACTGTGTATGGGGCCTGGATCAGATTGATGTCACTGCACCTCTGCTAACCCTACCGTGTATCATAGTTGGCAACTTTTGAAAATGAAAAAGCAGGAGATCTTAGTAAGCGGCGCGCTTAGCGCGGCGCGGCAAAAATTTGCATGGACACTCCCATCTTGTTGGTATGCCAAGCCCTTCAAAAAAGCCACAACACTCCACCCTAACTGCATAAAGGCTTTGGAAGAAAGCCACGGTAGATGCCCTTATAGCAGGTAGTTGCCCACCATAACCAGGAAGTGCCCCTAAAGGCCGGTAGATGCCACTTGTTGCCAAGTAGATGCCCCTCTGTAGCCAGGCTAGAGACAAAATTTGTAGCCAGGTAGATGCCCCCCTTTGTTAGCCAGGTAGGTGGCCCCCTTTGTTGCCAGGTAGTGCCCCCTTTGTTGCCAGGTAGTGCGCCCCATTGTTTGCCAGGTAGTGCCCCCATTGTTAGCCAGGTAGTTGCCCCCTCTGTTGCCAGGTAGTGCCCCCATTTGTTGCCAGGTAGTGCCCCTCTGTTGTCAGGTAGTGCCCCCATTGTTTGCCAGGTAGTGCTCCCCATTGTGCCAGGGAGACACCCCAGAGAAGCCAGGTAGTGCCCAATTGTTGCCAGGTAGTGCCACATTGGTTGCCAGGTAGGGACCCCCCATTGTAGCAGGAGTGCCCCCATTGTTGCCAGGTAGACCCCCCATTGTTGCAAGAGTAGTGACCCCATTGTGCCAGTTAGTGCCCCATTTGTTAGCCAGGTAGTGTACCCCCATTGTTGCCAGGTAGAACCCACCCATTGTAGCCAGTGTGACCCCATTGTTAGCCAGGTAGTGCCCTCTGTTGCCAGGTAGGACCACCCCATTGTAGCCAGGGAAGTGCCCCATTGTTTGCGGGTAGTACCCCCTCTGTTCGCAGGTAGACCCCCCATTGTAGCCAGGTAGACCCACCATTGTAGCCAGGTATAGCCCCCTTATTGTAGTCCGGTAGTGCCCCCTGATTGTGGTCAGGTAGTTGCCCCCTCTGTTGCCCAGGTAGAACCCCCATTGTAGCCAGGTAGTGCCCCCCACTTATTGTAGTTCAGGGTAGTTGCCCCCTCTGTTGCTCCAGGTAGACCCCCCCACTGTAGCCAGGTATCGCCCCTTATGTAGTCAGGTAGTGCCCCTCTGTTGGCCACGGGTAGACACACCATTGTAGCCAGGTAAGTGCCCCCATTGTAGCCAGGTTAGAGGCCCCTAAAGCTAATAAAAATAAAAATAATAAAAGTCACTCACCTCACCAGGCTCCTGCGGGCGGCCCGCTCTGGACGATCCCCTCAGCGACGCAGGGGATGAGTGCAAGGCGCACGTCACTTCCCCCTGCGCCCCCTGACTGTATGTACGGCGCGCACAGCGCCGACATACAAGGGGATAAGGGAGGAGGAGCGATCCCCCTGCATCCTCCCTGCACATGACCCAAACCGCGGGTGAGCGGCGCTGCGGCCGCTTCACCCCCCTTTTAGGAGCGGCCCGGCGCGCAAGAGTAGCGCGCACCTCGCTACTCTGCGCGCGGTAATCTAAAGGACCCCCGCCGCCTGCAGGCGGGGGGAGGAATGCCAACACCCCCGGGGGCGGGGGGGGACCCCAAATAGCGGGAACCCCCTCCCCCAAAAAACGGGAGATTTGGGGATGCTGCCGTGAAATGGATCCCAAAAAAGGGAAATTAAAGTCACAACACCTCTGCTAACCCTACTTGTTTTAAACCAGAAAAAACGGATTTTCACTCCCACCCCTTTTCAAACCCCCAACTTTTGTATGTGGCCCCAGAGCAGACGGATGGCCCACTGAAACCTCTGCTAACCCTACGAGTATGGGGCCCTGGGGGAAAAGACGGTTGTAAACGCACCTTGCAAACCCTGCGTGGAAATTGGGCCCTGGAAAAAAAGCGGGCCCGGAAGTCACTGAAACCTTTGCTAACCCTAATGTGAAAGGGGGGCCCCGGAGCAGCCCCGGGAATGTCCTTGCACCTCTGCTAACCCTCCCTGTGTTTTGGGGCCCTGGAGCAGACGGATGTCACTGCACCTATCTAACTCTACGTGAAAGGGGGGCCCGGACGACGGATTTTCCACTGCACCTCTCTAACCCTACGTGAAAAGGGGCCCCCCTGGAGCAAACCGGAATTTCACTGCCCCTCGCTAACCCAAAATGTGTAGGGGCCCCTGGAGCGACATTTTAAACTGCACCTTTTCAAAACTCTACTGTTAGGGGGCCCTGGAGCAACGATGTCACTGAAACCTCTGCTAACCCCCTACTGTGAAATGGGGCCCCCGGAGCAAGGGATTCACTGCCCAAAAACCCTGCTCCCCTACTGTGTAGGGGGCCCCCGGACAAAAGGGGAAATTTTCACTACACCTCTAAATAACCCTACTGTGAATGGGGCCCTGGAGCAGACGGGTGTCCCCCCCGAAAACCTTTTCCCAAAACTCTACATTTTAAAGGGGGCCCCGGAGTAAGGGATGTCGCCCCCACCTTTTGCAAAACCCCTGGAAAGGGGGGTCCCGGGCAGACGGATGTCACTGAAACCTCTTTTAACCCTAACGTGTATGGACCGGGAAGCAACGGATTTTCCACGGGCACCTTTTGCAAAACCCCAAACTGTTTTATGGGGGCCCGGGAGCAAACCGGATGTAAAGGGAAACCTCTTTTTTAACCCCTACTGTTAGGGGGCCCAGGACAAATGGATGACACGCCCCTCCTAACCCTACCCGGGGAAATTGGGGCCCCCAGAGCAAAATGGATTCACCGAAACCTCTGCAAAACCCCTTACTGTGAATGGGGCCCTGGGAGCAGAGGGATATAAAGGGAAATCCCCTGGCTAAATCCAGTGTTTTTAGGGGGCCCTCGACAGACGGTTTCCCACGGGCCCCTCTGCAAACCCAAACTGTGTATGGGGCCCCCCGGAGCAACGGATCCACGCCCCCTCTACTAACCCTCTGTGTAGGGGGCCCCGGAGCAAAACGGATGCCCATGCACTCGCAAACCCTACGTTGTATTGGGCCTTTTGGAGCAGTTTGGGGTGCCCCGCACCTCTGCTAACCCTCCCTGTGTATGGGGCCCGGGAGCAGAGGGATGTCACTGCCCCCTTGCTAACCCTACTGTGTGTGGGGCACCGGCGGACGGATGCAAAATAAACCCTCTGCAAACCCCAACTTGAAATTTAAAAAGCCCCCCAAAACAGAAGGGAAAGCCCACTGCACCTCTGCAAAACCCCAAACTGTGAAATGGGGCCCCCGGAGAGCCCGGATGTCACGCACCCCTCTGCAAACCCCCTGCTGTGTATGGGCCCTGGAGCAGAGGGAAAGTCACTGAAACCTTTGCTAAACCCAAATTTGTGTAGGGGGCCCCCCAAAGCAAAAGGGAAAAATGTCCTTGCACCCCTGAAAAACCCCCTTTACTGTGAAATTGGGCCCTGGAGCAGACGGATGTCACTGCACCCATGTTTAACCCTTACGGGTGTATGGGCCCGGGAGCAAGGGATGTCCACTGAAACCTCTGCTAACCCAAATTTGTTTTTTGGGGCCCGGGACAGACGGTTTGAACTGGCCCCCCTCTCTAACCCCAACTGGTGGGGGCCCTTTGGGCAAGGGAATGTCACTGCCCCTGCTAACCCTCCCGTGAAATGGGCCCCCAACCCAAGAGGGTTTGCCCACTGCCCTCTGCTAACCCTACAGTGAAGGGGCCCCCCAGAAGAGGGATGTCACTACACCCTGAAACCCAAACGGGTGTAGGGGGCCCTGGCAGACGGGTTTAAACGCACCTTCTGCTAACTTTTCCTTTGTGAAAATGGGGCCCCGGAGTAGAGGGATGTCGCTGCAAAACCCCCTGTTTTAACCCAACTGTGTAGGGGGGCCCCGGAGCAGAGGGTTGTCACTGAAACCTCTGCTAACCCTACTGTGTAAGGGGGCCCCGGACCCAACGGAGTCACGGGAAACCCCCCTGCAAACCCTTTACGTGAAGGGGCCCCCAAAAAGAAAAACGTTTGTCCCCTACACCCTAAATAACCCAAACTGGAATGGGGCCCTGGAGCAACGGGTGTCCACCCCCGCACCCGGGCCTAACCCTACGGTAGGGGGGCCCCCGAGAAAGAGGGATGTCCTCCCACCTCTGTTTAACCCTACGGGTTTTAAGGGCCCCGGGACATAGGGATGTCACTCCCCCTTTCCTGAAAACCCCTTAACTGTGTAGGGGGGCCGGGAGCTGCTTTGGGCCAAAAAGGCTTCAATTTTCACAGAAATATTGATTTTGGACCTGCTTTTTGGAAAAAGGGGGTTCTCCCCTATGAAAAAACTTTATTTTCGGGCTTCATTGAACAGAGGGCCCATGACGTGTCAGGCGAGAAACATCAAACAAAAAATTTCCTGCAATCTTTGGGCGGGAAAAGAACAAAATCTTGGGAAAAACTTTAAAGCTGGGACATTTATCAGGGCCCTTTTCCCGGGGAAAACCACCCATCCAAATTTTGGGTATGAATCCCCCCTTTGCAGATAACATAAAACCCTTTACATGCTGATTTTTTTTCCCGGGTGGCAGATTTTATCTGCAGGAGGCCCAAAGCGACAGGGCCAAAAAACACAGCTAGAAAGGGCCCCGCCCAAGGGTTTGGGAAAAAGAGCGGGCCCCAAAAACATCGTAAAAACTTACCAGGGGTTCCCAATTTTCCCCCAGATCCCAACTGGGGCCCATGTGGGGCCCCTGGAGGGGGTTTTGGCTCTATGGACCCTTTCCCAGCATCTAGGGGTTTTATCAGAAAAGTGGGGCCCCCGGGAAAGGGTGGTTTTAGGTTTTATGGACCCCCCCAGCAGTTTGGGGGGGAAAGTCCCCCCATTTTTTGGGGGCCCCAATCGGGAAGGGGTGGGTTTTTTGCCCTTAAGACCCTTTCCAAAAAACTGGGGGTTCCCAGTCAGCATGGGGGGCCCCTCTGGAGGGTGGTTTTGGGCTCTATGGACTCTCCACAGTTTTGGGGTGCAGTCAGCATGGGGGGCCCCCCGGGATGGTGGTGTTGGCTCTATGGCCCCCCATGTGGGTGCTGTCAGAAATGGGGGGCCCCTTTGGGAGGGTTGATGTTAAAAACCCTCTAGGCCCCTCCAGCCGCTGTTGGGGGCAGTCACATGGGGCCCCCCTTTAAAAGGCTGGGTTGGCTCTGAGGCCCCCTCCACAGTTTAAAGGGTCATCAAAAGGGGGGGCCCCCTGGAAGGGTGGGTTTGGCTCTTTTTACCCTCCCAGCTTAAGGGTGCAGTCAGAATTTTCGGGGCCCCCGGGATGGGGGTTGTTGGTTTCTAGGGCCCCCCTCCAGCAGTTTGGGGGAAACAGTCACTTTGGGGGGGCCCCCTTTGAATGGGGGGTTTTTGGGCTCTTTTGGGCTCCCCAGCACTTTTGGGGGTTCCCTTCAGAAAGGGGGGGCCCCCGGATGGTGGTTTTGGGCTCTAGGGCCCCTCCACAGTTTGGGGGTGCAGTCAGAAATGGGGGGCCCCCCCTGGATTTGGGTTTGGCTCAAATGGCCCCCCCCACAGCTGGGGGGTGCAGTCAGCATGGGGGGCCCCTGGATGGGTTTTTTTGGCTCTAGGCCCTCCTCAAAGCAGCTGGGGGTACAGTCAGCATGTGGGGCCCCGGGAGGGTTTGGTTTTGGGGCTCTAGGCCCCTCCCCAGCGGGTGCACCCAGCAGGGGGGCCCCCTTTAAAGGTGGTGTTGGCTCTTTTGGACCCTCCAGCAATTTAAAATTTGGGACTCTGCTTTTTTGGAAAGGGGTTTCTTTTCTCCTAGGAAAGAAGGTAAAGCTCCAGATACCTTTTAAAACCCAACAACCAAGGCCCCCTATAGGAAAATTCCTCGCTACCTTTTTGGCTCTGTCTAAGGCTCCCACACGGCATCCCCTCGGGATATTAGTGGTCATAATAATGTGATATGTCCTTGTAAATGAGCAAGTATTATTTAAGCCTATGATTAGAGTTCAGTGGTCGGAGAAAAAACAATCCCCCAATATTTATTTTTAGAATTTTAAAGAAATTTAAAAAAAACCAACATTTTCAAAAATGTGATATACAGAATTGGGGCTTTCTGAGGAGAGCTCTTCCTTTTTGGTAATTGCAGACTTCTCAAGGACTTCTGAAGGACATCCAGCACCTGGGAATATCAGCCATACCGTGTTTCCCCGATAGTAAGACAGCGTCTTACATTCTTTTACCCCCAAAAGTCCCAGTATGTCTTACTTTCGGGATGTCTTATTAGGGCCCGGGAAAAAGGGTCGCTGAGAAAAAAGGTATAGGGCCGGCTGTAGGCAATATAGGGGCCCGCTTAAGGGAGGGATAGGGGCCAGCTGTAGGCCGTATAGGGGCCCGCTGTAGGGGTATAGGGCCACTGAACAGGATAGGGGCCACCCTTTGACAGTTTAGGGCCAGCGTATGCAGGGAAAGGCCATGTAGGCAGTATGGGGCCCCTTAGGCAGGTATAGGGGAAAACTGGGGGAAAGGTATAGGGCCACTGTAGGGAAGTATGGGGCAAGCTGTAACAGGTAAGGGCCACTGAGCAGGTATTGGCCAGCTGAAAAGGGATAGGGCCAGCTTAGACGAAAAAAACTTACCTCTCCCCCCTGCTCCGTCCTCCGCGCCACGCCGCCTCCCCGTGCCCGTCTCCTGCGCTGCGCCGCCTCCTCGTTTGTTTTCCGTCTCCCCGGGCCCCGCCCGCCTCCTCGCTGCTCGCTCCCGGGCCCACGCCCCCCCCTCGCTGCTCCGTCTCCCGCGCCGCCTCCTCCTGCTCCGGCCTCCCGCGCGCCTTTCCCCCGACAAGCAGTGAGCATCAGCCCGCTCCGTCTTACTTTCGGGTACCTTACATTAAAGCGCCCCTCCCTAAGACACCCCCCAACGCTTACATCGGGGTGTCTTACTATCGGGGAAACACGGTAGATGTGAGCGCTGTATTCGGAGATTTCATCTACATGCAATAAGGGATAACACGAGGTAAAAATAGTCACAAATTGAAGAGCCGGACGGTCGTGAAATGGACTCTTAAGAAAGGAACGTTCCGTGTAATGATTTAAAAAGTTCCAGATAATGAGAAGCTGTGAAGTTCTGGCGGCTATTATGTAGCAAATCTCCGAAGCTCACGGTGGCCGATAAAACACTCTCACAGTTTGACCCCGGCGCCGCGCTCCTGCAAAGAGAAGAAATCATTAGTGATATAGATTCAACTCTGGAATGAGCACCCACAGCAGACGCACTCCACCCGGCATCTCCTGCACATCTGAGGAGCGGCCAACAACGAGCACCCGCCCGACGCAACCGTCTCTGAGCCGCGGGCAAGGACTCTATAGATTTCTAACAGAACGGAGGTTCAGAAAAAAGATGGACATTGCCCAGAAATAATGAATAGAAAAATAGATATGTAAGAAAAGGAAAACACAGCCCAGGAATTCACTTTGGGGTCACATTTTTATAACCACCATCAAAATATCAAGATGAGGGGGCGTGTGCACCCCCATCAGCACTACACGGCGGGGATGACTCCATATTTCCCTGGAAAGTTGTCAAAAGGATCTGCACCAAGCTGCGATGAGAAAAAAGGCCCAAACACCACCATCCAGGGGCCCCACATGCTGACGCACCCACAGCTGCTGGTAAAGACATAGACCCAAACCCCACCATCCAGGGGCCCCAACATGCTGACTCCCCCACAGCTGCTGGATGAACAAAGACCCAAACACCACCCATCCAGGGGCCCAACTGCGACTCACCCAAACACTGCTGGAGGGGCCATAGAGCCAATACCACCATCCAGGGGCCCCACAATGCTGCCAGCACCCCCAAGTTTCTGGAGAGCCAAAGCCAACACCACCAACCGGGGGCCCCACATCTGACGCACCCACACTGCTGGAGGGTCCAAAAACCCCCCAACCCCAATCCGGGGGCCCCACAGCTGACTGCACCCAAACACTGTTTGGATGGCCAAATAAAACCCC